>OMLF01052443.1:0-11422 GCA_900302615.1 Holocentrus rufus
GACAGCTGGTAGAACCAATCCAAGCCCTGGAACCTGCTGCACATGTGAGACTCACTGTGATTGGTGTGGTCTGCCTATGTCACTTTCTTTTTCAGGAGGAGTTTTGAAAATGCCTGAGCTCATGATGCCACTGGAGGGGCTCTTCACAATTGTTTTAGTGCTCAGATGTGTTTCCTTCATCTAACTGTTTTTAATGTTCATGAAGTGAAAAGAAATTTTCATAGAAATACATTACTTCATTACATTCTGCGATCAACCAAGACCCAATGTCCACTACAAGGGACAGATGATAAAAAAAATAAATAAATAACATTTTTAATTTTTTTTTGCTGCAACATGTTTTTTTCATCCACAATACTTAAACTACCTAAAAAAAATCTAAATATCAAAACCTGTTTTCTTCTGGGTCTCAGGAGGAATAAACATATACATTATATATGTATGTATACATTATGCACATGTACATGTACTTATACATTATAAACATATACATTATATATGTATGTATACATTATGCACATGTACATGTACTTATACATTATAAACATATACATTATATATGTATGTATACATAATGCACATGTACCTCCACCTCAGGTCTGAATCACTGTAACATTCTGTCAGTTGGACTTTACACTTCTCTCTGGTTGATCTTTGCACTTCAGGTTCAATTTCTGTTAATTACAGTTAATCTACTTTTGTATGTTGACATTTTTGCTCTGATGTTCATCTGGTTTCTGCCTGTTTCTACCTCACTCATTACATTTTACACATTTCTCTATCTACTATTATTTATGTAATTTATTATTTTATTTGTCATTTGCACGCGTGCATTACTCTTGGCACATTTATATTTGCACATTTTACTATTACTGTTGCTAAGTTATTTTTAAAGTAGTTTTTTTTTTGTACCTTTTTCAAAGTATGTTGTCCCTCTTTCTAACTGTATGTTGAGCAACTGCTACTGCAACAAAGCAATTTTCCTGCGGGGATCAATAAAGTTTTCTGAATCTGAAATTATGAATCTTATTTATTGTCTTTGCTGCTCACAGTTTTATTTCCTGATGACACGAGGCTGTAAGCAACAAACAGTAAACAATACATAATAAACAAATAATAAACAAAACAAACAACACAACTCAAAACTCTGGGAAAGTCTGGGATTTGATTTACAGTTTTATCTATTATCTTCATCATCACATGCAAACAATTTCTACTGGATTCTATAACGTAATAACAGAAACAGAGATGTGTCTTTATTGACAGTCTTTATTGAAACAGACGTGTCTTTAATCTGGAACACTGTGGGTGTCTGCAGTGAAGACTTTCAAAGCCTCAATAATTTCTGTGACTGAATGAATTTAGGGAAACAAAATCTTTTTTCTAGTGTTTCTAGGCACTTGTTACGACTTGGAGTCATAATTTCCGAGTGGTCCATGAACGCCTCATTTGTGGGTAGGTTGTTTTCTCGTTCCCATTGTGCCCTGTGAATGAATGAATGAATGAATGAATGAATGAATGAATGGGTGTGTGGATGTTTCACAGGACGGAGGTGTTGGAGGTGCGGCGGGAGCTGGTTGGAGAAGTTCAGACAGGATGGATGAGAAAGGCGGAGCCAGTGATCCGGCGGATGCCGATCCGAACCTCCTGTTCTCAGCTCCCAATCTTGTGTCCCTTGTTGTTTGTTCAGACGCCGGTTCTCGATGTAATCTCAGATCAGAACCTGCAGTTGGAGCTGCCTGTCTCCCGGTTTGTGATTAACCAGGAAAGTAAGAGCGCTGTGTTTATTTCATTTGTCAGTTCAGTAATTTTCTTTTCACTTCAGATATTGATTCAGTTTATTTTGGCTTTGGCTCGTCTGTTTCCATTTTGTATGAGTTAAACCTAGTTTATATCATTCTTGTAAATTAATCTTTATACTTTGACCCACATAGTCTGGGGTTGGTTTTGGGAGCTGTTCATGTTGGGTCCTGGTTTCCTCTGGACGGGGTCTAACATGCTGTCCGGGTCCGGGTTGTCCTCCATCCTCTCAGAGGACGGAGGATCATTCACCTGCATGTTTTCCCATTATGACTTCCATGTGTTGACTCTGTTTGTGGGAAACGCTCCACCTGTCACATGGAGGCAAGTGATCAAACTCAAGATGTTTTTCCCCTCAGTTACATTTTGTTTGGGCCGCTGCATTTTTGCATTTTTCTTTGTTGTTTCTTTGTTTGTTTGCATGTTTTCTCGCAGGATGTTCATTTCTCTGCAGCCTCCGTCAGAAAGAGAAGAACATGATGAAAACAGACTACAGATTTTCTTCTTCAGGTTGGACAAACCCCTCAGACTCATTTCACTCATTTCTTTTAAACTCCTGATGGTTCATTGTCATGCTCCACTTGAACTGTCATGTGGATTCAGGATTTTTCCTGTCCCTGCTCGTTCTGTAACCAAACACAACTCAACACCTTCTCTCATGTATTTTCAGGACAATTTAGTAGCATCTGATCTTCATATCACAGTGTATTTATGAATAACAGTGTTTTAATTTTGTATAGATATGAAATGTACATGCATCGTGTTTTTTTTTAATCAAAGATCACTCACATTTGATATTGAATTTGAATTTTCTTCAAAAATTATGAATATTTTATGATTATGAAAATTATGATTATGAATCAAAAATTTGATTCATAATCTGAGAATTCAGATCCTTTTCTGCCACATGAGTCCAGATGGATCTCACTGTGATTTTCAACACAATAACAACTGAGAGGGCATTTTCACTGGAATAAGCCTTTAATCCAAGCTTCAGTCACTTTGCTTTTACAGAGTATAACAGCTGTCATTTGGCGTATACACATTATATATATCACCACGTAGCTTCACTTTTGGCCTTGAAAATCTTTTGTAAAAACAAAAATACAAGGAAAGTTTTTTTTTTTACTTTTCAAATGATGAAAATAAAATGTCACAAACAAACAAACAAACAAAAACAACAACAAAAAAAAAAATAATTCAGCAGGAAAATTGTCTTAGCCACACCCAGTAACACAAAAGGAACTAAATGAGACAATAAAGACAATAAAATAATAAAAAAGATGAGAAAGAAAGAAAGAAAGAAAGAAAGAAAGAAAGAAAGAAAAACGTCCAGGATCTGCAGTGTGAAGACGTTTGCAGCAGTTCTGGATAAAATGAATGATGAAGAATTTCCTGAATTGAAACACTTTGTAGAAACAAACCTAATCTGAACCAGATCAAACGCTGCTGTGTTCGTTCATTCGTTCCCAGCAGAGCAGAGGAAGACGGTCGTGTCGAACAGGAAGTAACGCTCAGTGAGCTTTGGCCTCGACTCGCAGTCTTATGGTGGCTCACTTTACGGCAGACTTTATTTATACCGCACATCTCCGTCCCTGGGATTATCTCAGCTGCCTTTAGTTTTTATCTCCCAGATGATGGACGTGCTCAGACTCACCTCGCTTTTTTCTGCCACCTCTCAATAAATTTGATTTCCCGCCTCCTCACCAATCAGCTCTGTGGAAAATGACATCATCGCTCCCTGCATCACAGCAATATTCACCAAAACAAAAAGACTGTTGAAGTGACAGCGTCCAGAGCCGTGATGATTTATTACATCAGAGATACAATAAACATCTGGATTCACACAGCTTCCTGTCAGACCGCTGCTGACATCACATGACTGTCAGGACAGATTCACTGCTGAAAATCATTCGCAGCAGATTACAGCTTCTCTTTAGTTTTGGTCGCAGTTTATTTTCAATGTTTTGTATTTTGTTTATTCATTCAGTTTGTTCATGAGAGGAGGACACGTCCTAGTAATCCATTTCCTTCTCTTACACTTCAACATGTTGAAACTGAAAGCAGTATATACTTACACAATCCCACAATTATTCAAACTCTATTGTTTTAATGTTTTATTTTCAATTTTTTCTATCTTTGCTTCTTATGTTCAAGCTTATATTCTACTTATCTGTCCTGCTTTTGCTGCTGATTTCCCCACAGAAATCAATGCTTTCACTTTATGATGTCTGGCTGTGTCCATGCTGCGTGTGATTGGTTGTTTTTACAGGCCCCGCCTCTTTCATTTGAGCATGCTCAGAGCTGGATTGGAAAGTCCTGGACTACCAGTGGATTTGAAACAGCACCCAGGGGTGCTTTAATCCTAACCCCTAAACCCTCAAAGTCTTATTTTCACAAAGGAAGACACCATTTTAATGCCTAAATATTTTTTGGAAATGTTTGTCTTTATCAGTGATCTTTAGCTTCTTTATAGTAAAAAGGAAAATACAAGTACAGATCATAAGTCACAAAGCTGTTTTCATATTTTTATAAGATCAAACTGTGAGGAAGCTGAAGGTGAATTTAACAGAGTGGAAAACAAAGAGCAAACACAGAATCATTTAGGTTCAGCTAAAGCTTACAGCAAATCTTAGAGCCGACAAGTTGAAGCAAATCCTCTTATTAGAAATAATTCTAAGGTTAAGGTTCTGATTTTAGGTAGTAAGTTTAAAGTTAAGGTAAGGTTCATAACCTTCCTTACTGCTAGTAATCCTAAAGTTAGTGTAAATATGATGTAGGTAGAAACTTGATGGTAAATCTCCTGTTTCTGATAACTGAGCTGAACAGGAATCTGCAGACTTAGCTTCTGTCATGACTAGTTAGTAATCTAATCTGGTTAATCTTGTCTGAGGTGACATGTTAGTAATAACCAGGTCTACATCTCATTAATAATTTGTGTAAGTAATGCTACGCTGTGGTTAGGGTTAGTATTAAGATGTTGATGTGGAAACAGAGACAGAGCTCAGATCCGCAGTAGATTCCAGTTCAGGACGTCCTGACAGAAGCTGTCTTCCTCTCTGCTCCCTGTCCCTCTGCATGTGGAGGCTACAGGAAGCTCTTTACATTAAACAAACTCTTTAGGTTTAACTAGCAAAGAGGTTAGTTGCCCCAAAGGAGAAGCTGCTTCCCCAGACAGGAAACAGGTAACTCTACAGGTTAGTTTCCATAGTAACAGGTTGACGAAAATGAAACGTAGAGCATAAAGAACACGCCTTTTGTGGAACAATGAACCTCCTCCTGAATCTGTAACAGCTTCCACTGCCATGTGTTCAGACGATGGACTCCTTCAGGTCCTCCTCTCGCAGGAGGTTGGGGGTGCTGGTGGGAGGAGCCGAGTGGAGGAGAACTTCATTCTGAAGCTCCACCGTGACGGCGGGGAGGTCGTGGCCAGCGCCCTCCTCTGGTGGGACGTCAGAGGGAGAAGCGGGACTGTCCGAAACGTCCCCGGAGTCCTCCTCGCCGCGCTGCTCTCCGTACAGCTGATTTATCCGTCTGCAGAGGAGGCCCTCTGTTTCAGGGGGCGGCTCCTCCTCCCGGTGGCCCTCCGTCTTCTCTCTGTACTTGTAGGACGCCAGGTGGACGGTACGCATCAGAAGGTGTTTCCTGTACGCTCTCTGGATGATGGTCGCTGCCACCTCTTCCTGTTTCCTACGCAGGGTGCTGCTGATTGGTTCATATGAAACCTGCACAAAATGTACATAATGATAATCTGTTTTTTTTTTTATTACACTACAAGCAATAAAAACTAATATTGTAGCTTAGGCTGTAAGTTATAGAAAAAATATCATAAAGGAGGAGGAACAAAAGTAATTCTAAGTAAGAAATTCAAAGATGCTGTTTACTTGATGTAATATAAGACAACGGAACAATGTCACGTAAACAAATCATGGAAATTCTTGGTAGTGGAAAAAAACTTAAGTAGAGATTAGACATTAACTCAGTGGGTCGACTAGAATAGAATAGAATAGAATAGAATAGAATAGAATAGAATACCTTGGAGGGGTTGTTGGCCATGAACTTCTCCTCCATGCTGGCTTTGAGAGCATCCATCTCTCCTGAGTCACCCAGCACCTACAGAGGGACATGAAAACATATGATATCATATGATATTATAGGTTGTGATATGATCAAAGTAAGATACATAAGAAAACAACAGGAGAGAAAAGACACCAACTGACCACCTGGTTACTCCCTGTGCATTATGGGATTTATCAGCACAGCATCCCAGATGTGGACTCAGCCACTGCTTCGGGTATTCGTGTAAAATGTAAACACAGCGAAATGTAACTTACTCAGTCACATCAATGGCTTACAGAGTACTACAGAATAGAAATGTTTTATTGTACTACAAGGTGAGTTGAAAAGGCTTGAGTCACAAAATATGATGAATGGTGCATTTCTGCAGGGAAACCTGATGAATGGAGCTGGGCTGTCTAGATTTCCAGAAGCATAAATTAAGCTATTATCTTCCCTCAGCAACATGGTTGGATGTTGCTCAGTGTCTCCTGTCCTTTACAAAACTGTCAGTAGGCGGCAAGATGTTTTTGTTTTTTGAAATGAAATGAGAGGAGCTCATTTGACCGGCCGTGACTGATGGCAGCCCTCACCACAGTCCCATCTGTTTCCAACTGTGCCACATGGCCACACCTCCGGCTTTAAAAATACCTGCATTGTTCGCTCTGAACCTTCTGCTGTCGACACTTTGAAACTGCCACCCTGATCCGCAGACGTAGCCCCCAGTAGATTTAATATGTTGCCTCAGTAAATGAATTGAATCCCAATACATCTGTAGTGTTCTCTCAGTAGAGATGAGATTGTTTGTCTTGGACCGGCCCTTAGTTCTGCTGCTATAGGCCTGGACTGCTGGGGGACTTCCCATGATGCACTGAGCACCTCTCCTCTCCTCTCCTCTCCTTCTCCACCTTCGTGCATTCATACCCCATTAATTCATGTTACTAACTCAGCATCTTCTCTCTCCTGTAGTTTTGTGCTCTCTCGTCTCTCTCCTCTCTCCCTCTCTCTCTTTCTGCAGGTTTTTCCTCCTCCGCAGCGGTGGAGTCTGGGTTTGTGGTTGCAGGCCTCCTGCTGCCTCTGTGATCCTGCTCACTACACCCACCACTACAATTATTATTATTATTGCACTAATTATTAGTCTGATTGTTACTATTGTTACCTCTATTGTTTATGTCTTTAGATTTATCATAGCTGAGGTCTATTTATTAAACAGTATAGCTTCTTGTAAGTCAGTCTGTTGTGACCCCTTTAGATCCACTGATACCCGTTTAGATTGGTTGTTACCTCAGTGGTCAGGGCCAGCAGGATATCCAGACAGTGGATTTTGTCTCCAGGTACCAAGGGCAGATCCATGTGGATCAGTTTAACGGTGTTGGGTTTTGGAATCCTCAGAGGATCCTGCAGGGTGTCACAGAAATCTGACAGCGCACTGTGAATCAGAGGAGAATGGAGTTAATTGAGTTTCAACTCCAGCAGAGGCTGAAACGATAGAGCACTGAAGGAGAATGAAGGAGAATACAGCAGAGAAAACACAGAGGGGTGGAATAAGCTTCTTGTTATACCTGCCTGAACATTTTAAACCTGGTTACTTGTGGTTTAAATCAGATTCAGAGAGCTGAGAGAATACCTGATTGTGATTGGCTAACCAGATCCATTTAATTAGCATGTCATATTGCCCAACCGGTGAGCTGATCAAGTTGGTCACCAAGAAAGATATAATTCATGTATGTAAAAGTATGAGAGATCCACAAATTTTAAGTGTTTCTGTATTTGGACTACTGAAGACTTTTCAGTGTGCCTTCACTAAACTTCGAAACACGAAACATCAGCCCATGAGAAATAAAGAAAAAAGTAAAAATAAAGAAAGTAAGAACAGCAGTTAAACAATACAACAGTCATTCCATTCAAACTTATGCATGTTCACCTGTTTTACTCAATAATTTAAAAAGTCTGTATTCCTCATTTACTATTAACAACACGATACGATCTTTTTCGTGTTATTATCATTGGTGTTAATGTTTCTACTGTTTCTAAATACTCGCCTGTATTGTATGAACTGTGAAGCGTCAGGGTCAAACTTCTCCCAGGTTTCGTAGAACATCTCAAAGTCATCCTCACACAGCGGATCTGCACTTTCCTCTGTTGCCACATTAAAGTTCTCCAGGATGATGGCGATGTACATGTTGACCACCACAAGAAATGACAAGATGATGTAAGTGCAGAAGAACACGATGCCCACCCCCGGGTTGCCGCAGTTCCCGGTGACCGTTGTTCCTGGGTTCTCCTCCCACGGGTCGCAGTCTGGAGGTGTGTTCAAGATGGGGTCGAGCAGGCCGTCCCACCCCGCCGACGTGGTGATCATGAAGAGACAGATGATGCTGTTGCCGAAGGTCTCGAAGTTATACATGTCGTCGATCATGCCTTCTTTCTTGACGTAGGCGAAGTTGGACATGCCAAAAATGGAAAAGATGAACATGATGAGAAAAAGGAGGAGGCCGATGTTGAACAGAGCAGGAAGTGACATCATCAGAGCAAAGAGCAGTGTCCGGATGCCCTTGGCACCACGAATCAGGCGGAGGACACGACCGATACGAGCCAATCGGATCACACGGAACAGCGTGGGCGAGACGAAATACTTCTCTATGAGGTCAGCTAGGAGGAGACCTGGAGTGAAGAAGGAAGGAGGAATTTACTTCCTGACATGCAATGACAAGAAGACAACAATTAAAAGATGACAACTTCCCCACCCACCTGCAATGGACAGGATGACCACCACAAAGTCAAAGATGTTCCAGCCAATCGCGAAATAGTGATATCTCAATGCAATGATCTTCAGAAAACACTCTGCAGTGAAGACAACGATGAAGATCAAGTTGATTAAGTCGAGGATCTTCTCTTTCTCCTCACTCTGCTCATCTGTCTCCACCATCATGGTGACCATGTTCAGACAGATCAGAACCATGATGAAGATGTCAAAAAACTGCTTGGTCACAAGATCAAACACCAGACCCTGGAACATGTTCTGTAGAGAGATACAGAAACCAGATGTTAGCTCAAATCAACAATGATTTTTTTCTTTAGTTTCTCAAATACGAATATTTTATGTCACTTGGCTGTGGACAGAAAACAAACAATACATCTGGAAACTGCAGTTAAAAGTGAGTCTGGAGTGAAGCTCGGTTCACGTGACTCAACATGCTGCTGCCATTTCTTTTAGTCCGTCTGACTTGTAAAGTTTGAGGCAAATAAGATATACAGCTGATGTATTCAAATGTGTTATCTCCTCAAACTGTGCAAATGTGTATAAACTGTGTACGTTACAGTGTCGATGTTGTTATAACTACTTTTACTCAATTCTAAGAAATTTTCTTATTTATTTATTTGGGTGACATTGTTCTTCTAATGAAAGTAAAAGCAAAATACAATGAGTGCAGACATTTCCATTTAGTGATCCTAAATAATTCCCCTATAATGATATAATGATATAGTATAGTATAATGATATGCAATAACTGCTGTAAATTTTATATTTTATAAATGGGTTGTACTGTAAATGTACAGTGAACTTTGGTTTCTTATTTGCAAAAAAAAAAAAAAACATTCTATGGGCATGACATATGACAATTTACTTTTTACAGACCTGACAGAAGTCTACAACTGAAATGTCCATTTGTTTAATAAACACTGAACAAGTGAAAAATTGTGTACTTCACCTCTGGTTACAGTAATTAAAAAAAACAAAAAACAAAACATGAATTATTCTAACTTCACCATGTATTGTATATCTAGTATGTACAGTAAGTTATTGTGTTACTAAATACATAACTGTGGCAATTAGATAATTATTTAAAAAACAAAAAAGATATATTTACAGTTAAGTCAGTAGGCGACTCTGTTATTCAGCCAGAAACCCACCTGAGGTCGTGGTACAGGTTTCTGTGGTTTCTTTGAGCCCAGTTTCTTCATGGCGTTGTAATATTTCTTCTGCTCCTCCGTCATGAAGATGTCTTTCCCTCCCAGGTACACACACCAAACAAACCAGTTAACTGACTGAGTCAGTGAGCACACAACCAACCAATCAAATAATTATTACCAGGCATTACAGACAACCTTTGAAAAGAATAAATATATTTATTCTCCTCCTTTCAAGATATCATCATCATCAAACTTTTGAGTTGAGAGCAATTCAATAATGCCCTGAAAGATATAGAATACATATGAAAATATATAAAAATGCAAATATAAATGCAGGTATAAAAACAGGTAGTTATGAAAGAAAATACATTTTACAAATATGGACAGGTTAAAATACAAATAATGCACTCCAGAAAAGATGAATAATCATACTGCAATATTCAGAACGAAGAGCTTTAAATTTATCATGTGGAATCAGACAATCTACCTTTGTCTTTTCCAGCAGATTATTCCACTTGTGTGGAGCTTAACATTTAAAGACCGATCTTCCAACTTGTGTTCACACGAGGACTTTCTCTGACAAGGTAATTCTAGGACCTGGAGTGGTATATTGTTGATCTGAATTAAATTACATTACATTACATTACACATGTCAACTAGCTGTTGACATGTTTCACAAAACCTAGATAGTGGATTTAGCCGGGACTTCCCAGTTATCCTGGCTGAATTTAGCCGCGACTCAGTTACACAAAAATTACAACAGTAAGAAATGATGTACTGCAGGGAGAGGAAGAAAACCTTCAGCCTGAATAAAGTTAAATTTTAAAATGTAAAGGTTTTAATTTAAAACACCACAGTTAGAATACATATTGATAATTAATTAATAAAGTTAACTGCAAATTAATTACAAGTCACATATATCAATAATTGCTTGGAAGAGCACCCAAATTAAAATCTTTCAGCTCAAAAACTTTATCAAAAGGAGGCATTACAAATCAATCATTTAATTTCCAATAATTTTTCCAAATAAGTATTTTTCTCATTGAATATCAGCCTCACTGAGCCTGAAATGTGGTCAACACATTTTAATTATTATTTAACAAGGTTATCACTTAAACAATGTGGTCATAACAGTGTTTTTATTGAACATACTATTTACATGGCTGACAGCTAACATCTGTGAGCCTCACGGGGTGTTGGATTGACAATAGTGGTGTCAGTGCTCTCTCTCTCTCTCTCTCTCTCTCTGTCCCTCTCAGTCTCTCTCTCATACCGTGTTCACACCAAACTGGTGCTCGTGCTAGTTCGGTGCTTTCTTGGTTCAAACTCCGTTCCTCCTAAGAACCGGTTTGCGTTCACACCAGCATGGAGCCAAGTTGGAGCCACGCCATTGCGTCACCGTAAAACGTCAATACGTCACTGTATATGTAGTCGTTTACTCAACAACCCAGGCGGGCTAAAAGCTGATTCTACTTTTCGTTCTAGGACTGTTAAGATGTCGCTTTATTAAGTTTAAAAAAAAATCAGGCGAGAAAGTAACCATGTAGATTCCAAATATATGTTTAGTTTATCGAAGAAATGCCTATTTGGAAATTTGCTCCGCCGTTTTCGGAGATAATATACAATTCTCAAGCTAGCGATGGTACAAAAGC
>OMLF01052444.1:0-21097 GCA_900302615.1 Holocentrus rufus
ATGGAGACGTCTTTTAAACGACCTGGATATGATGGCTTTTCACCTTTCACTTTTAAACCAAATCTAGATGTGGTTTAGACGTATGCCGGAGACGCCTTTTCAGTGTCTTTTCAACCAATTTTTGCTGGGTGGGATGTATTTGATATAACTTTGAGTTTGATAGGGCTTTACATAAGGCGATGACCGCTGTGCAAGTGAGAGAAAAAATAAATAAATAAATAAAACTAGGCAAACTCACCCAATTTGTTTGAGAGAACTACCCCATTAACAGACTATTAATCTGATCTACCCATATTTTCATAGGGATATAGGGGAGTGTTTGTGTGCATAGTTTATCCGCCTATAAGTAAAATATTAAATATTAAATTATCATTTAATCGCTGGGCATCTGTTTTTGTGATTGCAGTGTTGAGTGGTGGTCTTATGGTGGTCTGTAATTGGCCTAAATAGGTGCTATTACATTGTTGCATTTCAAGATTGAAGATTCAAGATGTTTTATTGTCACTCCAGTTGCAAGTACAAATGTGTGAAACACTTTTGCTGGGAAGCTCCAACTAGTAAGAGCTGTAGCATTTATATGTACCTGACACCATTTGGCAGCCCCCGATAGTGCTGGAATTCTAGAGCCGCCCGACTTGGAAGTACAACTACAAGAAATATAAGCACTAAGTAGCGACAAAGGTGAATATAAAATAAGATCAAATAAAATAATAAACGATTCACGATGGTGTTTAAAGCATGTGTCGCCACACAGTTGTGGGTGTAGAGGGAATACAGGAGGAGACAGCTCTGTGGCACTCCTGTGCTGAGAGTCAGCGGTGAAGAGATGTGATTGCCCACTCTCACCACCTGGAGGCGGACCGTCAAGAAGTTCCTGATGAGCCTGGAGGGCACTATGGTGTTGAACACTGAGCTGTAGTCTATGAACAGCATCCACACACAGGTGTCCGTCCCTTCCAGGTGGGAGAGGGCGGTGTATAGGACAATGGGCAATGGTGTCCTCTGTGGCTCTGTTGGGGCGGTATGCAAATTGCAGGGGGTCAAGGGTGGGGGGTAGAATGGAGCAGATGAGGGATTTAACCAGCCTCTCAAAGCACTTGCTGGCTATGGGAGTGAGGGCTATGGGGCACCAGCCATTGACACTGGTCACTGTTTGTTGTTTGGGGATAGGGATGATGGTGGTGGACTTGAAGCAGGTGGGGACAGTGCAGGAAGGCCCAGGTGGTGAGAGGGGGCTCTGGTCATCAACAGGGGTGTGGGAGTGGGACATGACGGAGGGTACAGCAGAGGGGTCAAACCTGGCTTAGAAGGAGTTGAGTTTGTCTGGTAGGGTGGGTACAGTGTTTGTGTGCTCTTGTTTTTTCCCCTTGAGATTTGGCTTAGGATTAGGGTTAGGGTTAGCCTATTGTTGCTCTTAGCATGTAGCGTGCTTTCTTGTATCCTTCTGGTGAGCAAGAGGTGTAGGCTGTGGTCTGTGTGTAGAGAGTTGCACGGATGTCCCTGTTTATCCATAGCTTCTGGTTAGACATGATTTGAACTGTTTTTTGGGGGACTATGTCCTCCATGCATTTCTTAATGAAGCTGGTGACTGTGTATGTGTAGTCACTGATGTTGTTGTTTGTGGTCTTGAATGTCTTCCAGTTCACGTGATCAAAACAATCTTGTAGGATGGCGTCAGATTGGTCTGACCAGTGGTGTATGGTCCTGTAGGCGGGGGCTTCCCATTTCAGCCTCTGCCTGTAGGAGGGGGGGGGGAGGATGGATGAGTGGGGTGATATCCTGAGTGGCAGATGGGGGAGGACATTGTAGCCATGGCGGAAGGGGGTGTGGCAGTGATCCAGTATGTTTCCACTGTGTGTTTTGAACCGAATATGTTAGTGGTTTTGGCAAAACCATCCTGAGATTTGCCTGATGTAAGTCCCTGGCAATAAGTGCCATTTCCGGGTGTGCAGCCTCCTGTATCTATTGCTCTGTGTAGCTCACTGTCTCCCTGTCTGTCTGTTGGCCTGAGGGGAATATAAACACTGGCAATTGTGGCCGATGTGAACACCCAGGGTAGCCAGAGAGGCCGACATCTCAGCATTAGGTACTCAAGGTCACGGGAGCAGGAGGTTCTGATGGTCGCAGTGTGCCTGTGGTCACACCAGGCCTGGTTAACCATGAGACATACCCTTCCGCCCCTCGCTTTCCCGGAGAGTGCCTGGTCTCTATCCATGCGATGAATGGAGAAACCCAGGGGCTTGATGGGCGCTGTCCGGTACTTCTGCCGACAGCCAGGTCTCGGTGAGGCAGATCATGTTGCAATTCCTGATGTCCGGCTGGAAAGAAACCTGCACCCATAGCTCACACAGCTTGTTGTCCAGCAACTGCACGTTGGCCAGTAACTGGCTGGGGAGTGGGGCTTGGTGAACACGCCACCTCATCCGGACCAGGACGCCAGGTTGTGTGCCTCACTTCCTTTGCTGGGTCTTCCTGAGTTCGGGAAATTGTGGGAGAAGATCAAAGTAAGCAGGTCCTGAGTGTGGTGAGTACTTGCCTTCCTGATGTTTAGTAGTGTTTCTCTATTGTAGGTGATCCTGTTGTTGTTGTTGCTGCCGTTGTTGTTGCTGCCATCCATTTTGGTTTTTTGATGGTGACCTCAGACTGGTGTAGCTGAGATCCAATAGTACAGACCTAATTCCAGAGTGGTAGTTGTTATTTCTCTGAATACATTCTGTATATACAAATACAAATACAAAACGACATCCTTGTTTTTTCATTTCGGCCTTATTTTTAGTATATTTTCAAGTTATAAAAGTTTGGGTATGATGTTTCTGTGGTGGATAAATCATATTTCTTTTGGTTGTTTCCTGCATGCGCTCATGTCAATCCGCCCGTGAGTATGGTGATGTGCATGCAGTGATGATTCCATTAGCTGTCAAGTGAATGAGCTGACCATGGTTCTCAAACAACAATCTGAGGGGTATGATCTGTAGTCTTTTTTCTTTTTTTGATTGGCCACCATGGGTGCTCAAGCACCAGAGCACCCACGGGATTGGCGCCTATGCCTGTGTGTTATTTGGGTGTTATTTGTTTTTATGGTGGCCTTGAGTGCTCAAAAATGCTTTTTACAGATGCAAAAAAAAAAACGCAGAAAATTGAACCTGATCCAAAAACATTAATGATGGATCAAAGTTTTTACAGTAATCTCAGTTCACTAATAAAGTGGCATTACTGATAAACCATCGCCGTCCTTTCCAACGTCCTGCTGGGCGCTACAATATTTTTATTTTTATTTCTTAACAAAATTTGAGACCCCCCTCAATTTTTGCTCTTGAGGCTTTCAGAGGGTCTCAAGGGTTAATTGGGGGGGGTCGTATTTCGCACACTGATACACATCTGTGCATACAAGCAAACACACACACACCAAGCCATAAACTAGATTAAATTGCAACTTACCTCTTGTGTGTCCAGTTAGCTAGCTAAATTGCCTCAAGCTCTGCCTGGATTTTTACACATACGCATAAAAATCAATAATGGGTGACAGTGATGGATGGACTCAGTTAGGGAAATTCGGTATCCTTAATTTCCCCACGGGGATCAATAAAGTATTCTGATTCTGATTCTGATTCTGATTCAACCCCACTCGGGCGGCAAAAACCATGACAGAAACCAAAGCTATACATAAGCTGCAAAAAATTTCTAACTGAAATATCTCTAACTGAATCCATTTTTTACAACAGCCATTTTAACATGACATGGCAAAGTTAACACAAGTGTTAAAAATGACATTAAGTTTGTGTTCCCTTTAAGTGTGCCAGAGCCTTTCCAGTGAGCCCGCATGCACAATACCAACACCATGGCTCTGTTAGACCTGAATGGAACAGAGCCTTAATTAATGTCAATCGTCACACCTGAGTTTATCCTGCTGTACATGTCAACATGGCTGCTGTGAAAAAGCCCTAGGGCTATAACCATAGACTGTATATAAAGATGGACGACGTGTCTCCACTTCCTCCTACCCAAAATATCACGTTTACAAGCACTGCCATCTTGCCCTGGTGATGTCATTTGGAGCCAGAGTCTGCACAATAGAGATCGGAGAATATGAAGGTCCCGCCCATATCTCCCGACTGACTCATGAGCACACGCCTCCTGATGTTTTGAGCTAGCCTAGTGGCTCCGATCTTAACTGTCGTTGCCGCTGGTTGTACTATGACTGAAGGCTTGTTGATAAGATAGATACAACAACTAAAAGTCAAGGTTATGGAAAGTTAGCGTTCATGTTCTCGACATTCCCACATACACTTCCCGAGCAGAAGTCCACAGGAGCTCCGCGACAGCTTCACTCAGAGCAGCTGTCAATCACAGATGTCACATTCCCTTTTTATAGCATCAATTAACTAATGAAAACCAAACTTATCAGAAAAATGAACACTTGAACATGCATCAGCGTGATAAGAACTACCTGAAATGACAGGAACCATCTTTGGGAAAAATTTATTTGACATGTAGTGTGATTTTTTAATTTGGTCTGTGTCCCATCCGCTAACATGGAGGGGGCGGGGTTTATGACCTATACTGCAGCCAGCCATCAGGGGGTGATCGAGACGTTTTGGCTTCCCTTTTGGGGAGCTGTCATGTCGTCCATCTTTATATACAGTCTATGGCTATAACCAGTCCTACTGATAACATATATACTATGTATGCACGCATGTATTTATGTTACTTCATTAGATGGCATGTCCCTTCATCTTCAATAAATTTGTGTACTTATTGATTGTAACGTATTGATTAATAATTGTTTCTGATTAGTGAGTGAGGGAGGCCTCACCTTGATGTTTTTCAAGAGGAAGGGTTCCTTGCAGTATTTGCAGTTGAGCGTCCTCTCTGGACATTCTCGCTCATTGTGACGCTCCTGCTCATTGGCTCTCATCAGCTCTTTACAGGAGGGACAGAGGATGATCATGAAGTTGCAGTTTCCCTCATGGCTGACCTGAAGGCAATAGACCACAAATTACCAAGTTATCAAGAAGCTTTAATGTGTCCAACAAATGTGGATACAGAACATGACTTTTGCTTTTTTGCAGTCCTTGAATCACACGGCAAGTAAGAGAGCAAAAAGCACTTCTTAAAGGAACTCAAAAAGGAGCTCAAAAAAAAAAAAAAAAAAAAAGATTTTCCCACTTACCCTAATCTGCAATCTATTCATCCATCCTGAGGGCTGTGGATTATGTCGGGTATCTGTGTCATTAGGCCCTTCTCATTTCTCAGTTTTGTGTGTCCCTGTCTTGTCACTCCTCTGTCCTCCAGCTTTTGACCTGGAAATCGATTTCTGCCTGCTATGTTTAAGGATGGCTGAGAAGGTGAGGAGGCCGCAGAGGAGGCCGGAACGAGGAAAGACAAGTATATTCTCAATACTTTCTATGCAGATATCTTTCCTTTTTTTTTTTTAAAGGAATGACACATAACTCTTCCGACCACTTTACATCTGGCATTTGGAATCATGGCAGGATAACCACTTAATAGGCTAAATGTGAATGCAGGTGTCTTTCTTGACCTACATTTATTTGTGTCATTCAAGGGTTGATGTTTGATAATTGTTTTGCAAAAGACTAAGGTATTCTAACAACCAACATACTCCCAGATAATTATTTGTGACACAATAATTTCACCTACTGCTGTGTAATATTGAGCAGAAAAGCTGGCACATCTACAGGTAACTGAAACAGAAGACTGAAATAAACGAAGCATGTTTAGTCCCCCCTAATTCCCTCAATTTAATTTTCCTAAGTGGTGAGAAGGTTTACAGAGGTGATTAGGTTATGCGGCCATGTGCCTCATAACCAAATTACAGTGTCATTCATGCCACTGTAATAAAAATAAAAATAAAATAAAATAATAAAAATTAATAAAACTAGAACAGCTAGGGATATGCTTACAGAACCCTGTAAAAAAACCAGAACAATTCAATACACAAACCACAGTCCAGTTTGCGCATGTGAGACGCAATTTTTTGGTTCCGCAATCAGTACATTTACATGCACTTCAGTAATCAGGTTATTCACCCTCGGACCCTTTTCCCCAATTTCTCAACCACTGTGTAAATGAGAGCGTTGATTTCAGTAATCGGGATATGGGATTGAGAGAAATCGCCATTATTCAAGATGATTAGATTAGATTACATTAGATTAGATTCGACTTTATTGTCATTGCACAAAGTACAAGCACTAAGACAACGAAATACAGTTTTGAATCTAACCAGAAGCGCAAAGAAGCAGTAAAAGTGCAGTGCAGTGTAAAAATGGTAGAATTACTCTAAGGGCAGTGTGAATGATAAATACATAAGATATGTAAGATATGTGTAAGGAAACTCACCTGTAAATACAATAAACACACACTGTAAAATAAGTAGGAGAGTAAACACTTTCTGTTTTACATGCTCGTTGAAGAACACTGAACAATTTTATGTCAACGTTATCTCCAATGAAAATGGGGGTTAGTTATGGAAACACTTGTAGCCAGAGGCCGCCTGACCTGTGTTCTCTGCCCGCTGATGGGCGCTCCTCCCTGGCTGTGAAAAACTGCTGCGCTGTAAGTAGCGGTGACCATCTAGAGGAGGTTGCAGTGGGAGAGAAACATGATTTCTGAAGAGTGCATGCATATGGGGATTTTCAGTGATCGGCATGTGGGAACATCTTGTGTACATGTAAAGGTACTGCTTCAGTATGTTGAAATAGTAGCCTATTTCTTTGAAATAAAGAGTATTTGATTTTATTATTAATGTTTGAATTGAAATGTTTTGAAATGTTTTTGTAAATAAGGCAGAGCATAAAGAATGCAGCTATACTGAACATATTTTTGTTTTAAATAGGCTAGTAACACTTTTGCTTTTGAAAGAATGTTTGTGATTTCATATGAATGGAAGAAAATGTTATTTTTGTAAGTAAGACAAAATACAGAGAGAACAGTGGAAATAATAATGTTCTTTTCCCTAATGTGCGGGGGAAAAAAAGAACCAAAACCTACACTGTGACCCAAAAACTGCAATATACACCGAACCGTGGGGTTGGCATGGTTGCACGCCTGGTTCCTGGCAATGTTTTGATGAGCCTTGTAGTTGCTGCAACTACAAGGCTCCAGTCGGTTAGTTCTGCGCCATCCCTAGCAATGTTTAGTTGTCGCCACTAGTAGGCTAGTGAAGTATAAAAACTAACTTTAGATAAGGCATGCGAAGCCCTTTGAGATATACTTATGTTGTTAGGACTGGAATTATGTTACACTGTATTCTTTTATGTAGAAAACCTTGCGACATAAAGATGTATTTTAAATGAGTGAAGGACAAAAACATAAAGCACTTTGTTATCTTCTTAAGATTTCAGATCAGATTTCTTAACAATGTACAGTCTGGTAAAAGAAATGACAGCTACTGATGTGCAACACCTCATTAGTAACTGACAGCGCTTTAAAATGAGTCTTGAGCAGACAAGGATTGTCTCAATTGTTAAATAGCTGTTGCTTCAAGTCTTGCGTCCTAGTTTCTCATTCTTGCCTCCTCTGCTCATATCTCAAGTCGGAGAGATGAAGGTGCATGGAAAAGAGATGAGGATGTACAAAAAGAGGGGATTCTTTATGAAAAGAGCCATTGCTGTTGAGTTTTTCACATGTACATTTTTGACAGTTTGAGCTCCACAAGGCAAAACCCACCTAGTTCCATTGTACTGGAGTAAAGGGTGACAAACTGGGAACCTTGCCAAATCACAAAGAAACTATCTGGATGGATAGACCTCACTAGGGGGGAGTGGGAAAATCTCTTTTTTTTGTTTGTTTTTTTTGTACTTTGAGTTAACTGTTCCTCGAACTAAAATATGTCAAGGATTGAACAGTATCAGAGATTATCATTATTATGAGATTATTATCCGTAGTGTATATAAAATAACCATGTGGCCCAACTCCTGCCACTAATGTCGTTTTGTACTTTACTCAGAAGCCATTTTCCCAAATCTGACATCAAACTTAAAACGCTCGAGATCACAAATATATTTTGTTTCACTCACCAGTATGTCTATCTACTGACCACAGTGGTCAAGGGATACAAGATCACCAGCCACTCTCACTATTTCACCATTCAGACAAATACAAACTTTTGTATCAAGGCAACAGAAAACCCATTTTCCCCCATGAACGTAGCATACTACAGAGCTCTGTATAAGGTTCTCGCTCTCCTTGAACTCTAGGCTGGGTGCTGATAGATTACAAAAACAACTTCAAAAAAAGCCTAAAAGGAAAATGTTTTTCTAGAAAATTCTACTATGAGGTGCAATAATGATCCTCAAAGCAAATCTTAAGTGCAGCAACGCTCTCGCGTTCAACGCTATCCGACTGCTAACACCGGCTTGATTTTAGCTGAGAAGCTCACCCAGCCGAGGTTTTACCAAAGCCAAATCTTCGCAGCGGGCCCAGTTCTAGATTTCCTGTGGCTAATACCACCTTAACCCTGTGGGCTCCTGTCGGAGCCCCGCGCGTAAGTGCCCGTCCCCCCTCTCTGCTAGCGGCTACTACGCCAAACTGCTACCTAAACTCTGCACCTTTAGCCTGTGTACTGGCCTCCTTTCTACTTTTCTCCCCCAGGTATTACCCACACAATGGCTCCTCTTACTTCTCTATCTGACTGTGACAGCTGCTCCCGCTACACTGAGAAGATCGCAGAGCTGGAAGGACGAATATCCACATTATATAAGATCCGTGAAGCCGAGTTGCTAATGGACACCATCACTTTCGGTCCTGCACAAACTGGCCCCCTCTGCGCTTCAGTCTCTGATGCATCTCCCTCCGGTCCTGCTTCTGCTCACAAGGCCGCCAAAGCTACATCCCCTCTGGCGCTTGTGACCACCACTGCTGCCCTTCCTCCGGACACCGTCTCCAATGACTCTTGGATATGTAAAGCCCGGACCAGCTCCACCCCATTGAAATCTGAGCCTTGGTCCCAGGTCCCTAGTTGTGGTAGGAGAGGGAGGCCCTCCTCTCGTACATCTCACCACAGCATCCGGCTGGAGAATAAATTTGCACCCCTCGCCTTCCCCCTTGTCAATGAGGAACCTCAGCCCTCTCCTTCCACATCTCCACCGCTGTCCCACGACTCGCCGTCACCTCTGTTGTCTCCTGCACCCACACATGAGCACTTCCCACACTTGGCAGCACGGACCCGCCGCTCCATATCACTATTCACACCAGCTCCGTCAAGCGCTCCTGCTCGCCTCTCTGTCCATTCCTCTCCAGCCACTCCGCTGTCACGGGAGAAGTCTTCCCCACCGACCCCTCACAGTCCTGAGACTCTTCCAGGAAATCAGAACCAGCAGCCAACATTTCCCAGTCTACTTTTCTCTCCAACTACACTAATAATTGGAGATTCAATAATCAGAAATGTCCGCTTCTTTAACGCTGCTACACACTGTTACCCTGGTTCCACTGTCCCCGTCATATTGGAAAAACTCATCGATCACTCCATCCTGCTCTCCCGACTGGAATCATCTCTCCACATCACCAGCACAGCCCTCTCCTGAATCCACTCCTACCTCACAAACCGGCTCCAGTTAATTAGCGTTAACAATTGCACCTCCTCCACTGCTCCTCTGTCCCAAGGCGTGCCCCCGGGGGTCGGTGCTTGGTCCCCTCCTCTTCATCCTCTACATGCTCCCACTTGGTAAAATCATCCCTCGTCATGGCCTCCAGTTCCATTGTTATGCTGACGACATCCAACTCTACATCTCCACCGAAGCCTTCACCACCCACTCTACACTCACCAACTGTCTCACGGAAATTAAAACATGGATGCAAAATAAACTATCTCAAACTCAGCAGTGACAAATCGGACATTCTCATGATCAACCCCACACCCCGCACTAAAGCTACCCACAACTTCAGCCTCACCCTCGACAACTGCACTCTGTCTCCCTCCCCACACGTCCGCAACCTTGGAATCATCTTTGATAGTCACCAGGACCGCCTTCTTCCACCTCAAGAACATCGCCCTTCTCCGCCCCTCACTCACCTCTGCTGCTGAAACACTCCTCCATGCATTAATTACATCCAGATTAGACTACCTTTAACCTTACCTGCTTAGATTAAATGCTGTCTTAAAGCTTCTCTCTTTATTTTATTTGTTGTTTGCTATATGTTACTTTATTATTTTATTATTTTATGAATCTCATGTTCTGTAATTTCATACCACTCTATAGTGTCCTTAAGACCTGTCTTAGTTCTCTTTTTACTTGTATTTTTATGACTCTGATGTTTTGTAATTTATACCACTGTAAAGTCTCTTTGAGCATCTGTAAAAACGCTATACAAATAAAATGTGTTATTATTATTATTATTATTATTATTATTATTATTATTATTAAGTTCAAATTCAAGTTCATACTTATTTAGAACCCAAAATCACTGTTCACAGTCTCAAAGGGCTTTACAGGCCCACAGTTTACAAGAAACAAAATAGGATGACACCTCCTGACTTAACCCTCATATCGGGCAAGAAAAAAGCTTCCAAAAAAACCCAATGTAAGGGAAAAAGGGAAGAAATCTTGGGAAGGACCACGGAGAGAGGGGGCCCCTTCCTGGCCAGTGCAACAGGTGCCGACCAAGTGACCGATTATACAAAAGATCAAATAACAAACAACAAAATTGAAATAGAAAAGCTGGATGTATGTATGCACTGAATTTAAAGGAACACTCCAAAGTTTTGGACAAATACTTTTCCAACTTAATCAGTCTCACTCTTAGCTTCTGCAATAATTACAGGAAGATGGCTGCTTTACTCCAAACAGTTTCACTGTATGCAGCTGGACTCTGTTTTTTGGATGTGTAGAAATAATCACTGAATTTACACCGCTGAGGCATCATTTCTGCTGTAGGGGGGTCGGTCTAAGACAGTATTTTATAAACTCAAATAGTCAATAGCACACCTGTCAACGCTCCCATTTTCCTGGGTTCCTCCCATATTTCAAGGCCATCTCCCAGCACCCTCCCCTTTTACTGTTTCTCCCGGGATTTTCCTGTAATTTGCACGACCCTTAAACTTAAACTTCATACACGGATCTATAAATTCTGTATGTTTGTCTGACGTTACCCAAGTTGCCGGATACCCTTTAAAACACAATCTACACACAGCCCACACACTTAGGTATCTGTCACCTCAACCTGGGAAGCCACAATCCAATTCGAGCTATGGATTCAAGGGGCATTTGTGCAGTTGTTCTCTGCGCAGAGGAGCAAGTCACCTAATTAGATGTTGTCCAAATGTAAGTAATGTAAAGAAATATATAGAAATATCAAGAAAAAGAAGAGCAGCTGGAGGAAAAGGTATTTTTGAATTGTTAGAAGTGACAGGTATGGTCAATAGTAAATAGTCTAATAGCAACATATTACACTGAAGTGGGCTGGTTTTAAATAAATGAACACTTATTTAAGTAAAAGCTCTTTTCTGATAAAATGAATGGCAACATCTATTTCCACAATAGCCTGAACACAGCCTGATATCTTTAATCACTTCAAATTAAAATTCTGATTGTCACTGCAAACAAGTCCCAAATGTCCTGAACACAAACAAGGCACATTTTACATTTTAGAGCATGTAATCAATATTAATATTTTCCTAATTAATGATGTGTTATTTTAGCCACCCGCAACCCATCCGCTATTAATCAGAATGTTTATTTTTATGACCCAGCTCACCCAATCTGCGGACTATCCATGCTGTCCAGACATAACTGAAATCCCACATCACTATTAATCAGACTGAGATAAGATGTTCAATACCATTTTCACCTCTGTACGTCCAGTGGTGCATAGTTCCTGCCATCCAGCTTCTCGTAAAAAAAAACAACCTTTTTTTTCTTTTTAATTCCAAAACGTGTATCAAATACATGATACATTGTGTTAATAAGATTTGTGTAAATAAATTGTTGTAAGGTTTATTTTTTAACTTTGACTCTTGTAGACTTCAGTGGTGAATATGGTATCAAACATCTTGTTTCAGTATGGGTAAATTGGGATATTTTGCCCTAAACGTTGGAGTATTCCTTTAATGTCAACAGAGCATTCGGAAGAACTTGTTTACATGGCTTGATTTTCGAAGTTCAGGTTTCTGATGTGATGTGTCATTCTCTGAGTTTCACAAAATCTGAATCTGTTGATTTCCCACCATTTTAAGTATTAGCATGCACCTCATATTCTTTCAGTGTTCCCATCCATGTGCATCCTTCATTGGGACAAACAGCTGCCAAGGCTTCTATTTCTCTTCTGGCTGCATTGTCTGGAAAAGCCTGGATGGAAAACAAAGGTTATTTTAGTTCCTGAGTAGTCTAGCTGTTGTCGTTGGCAGTCTGGCTTGTGTCTTCAGTTACAGTCTGAAGGCTGGTATTACAAGCAGTGAGAGCTTCAAACTTTGCATTAGTTTACTCAAGATCAAGAATGTCCTGCCATTTATAAATACTGATGTATTTGTTAGGATTATTATTACTATTATTATTATTTTTATTTTTATTCTTGTGCCATAAAACTATCTAGATCTCCAAAACTGTAAAAGCTGGAAACACAAATTTTGCAGATTTAGATATATAAAAACTACAAAGTATATTTTCTCTTATGTTTAACAAATTAAAGAGAATCCCTTTTTATTTCTCTGAGGTAGGGTAAACTGTACAATACAACGCATATGTCCTCTTCTTAAAAGTGCAACTGAAATTATATTTTATCTCAAATATTGTCCGTGATCATCTCGCCCTTTTCATTTTTGCACACAGGGAAGCCAAAATGCTGCCACACCTCCGATTTTAAACTGGTGTGTGCATCCTCGATTTCAAAATCACTTGCGACTGCCACCACGTCTCACCACGTTCATCTCAGCTGATTTGAATCGTCACACATTTGTATCGATTTTTATCTGTCGCGCGATGCATCGTTATATCCCTACTTCTCAGACAAAAAAAAAATCAAACCAATTGGGCCAAGGTAGCCAAATATTAGCATATTTATGTTTTAGGCCATATCTCCTGAAACTTAACTAATAGCAACAAAATTCTTTTTTCCTGAATTCCATGGGTCCAGATGCATCTACTTTCTATAGGCCACTTTCATTTTTGTTCGCCCAGATATCCGCCATTTTCAAGTTTGTCCAAATCTGTTTTTTCCCTTCTCCCTCTACAAATTTTGAGCCATCGTCACTAAATTTGGTACAGATCATGTCTGGACAAAGCTGGAAAAAGTTACTTTGTCGGATTTTTGATAGTTGATACAGTCTGCCAATAATTTCTGTTCAAAATTTGCTGGCTAAGCTAGTTCTCCAAAATTTGCAATAACTCACGAACACATTTAAATTTCAACTGAACTTTGAGACACATATTGAGGAGTTTTCACTAAGCTCATGTATTCAAGCGCGTTGTGCTTCGCCTCTAAGGGGGGCCACAAATGCAAAAAGTTTATATCTCGTCAACGGCTGCATAGATTTGTATGAAATTCTGTCTGCACAATCTGCACAGTCTGCATGTCTCAGTCGATGCATTAAATTTGGTAATGACTGATGAAAGTGTTAAACAAATCTAGATTTCTAGACATTTCACATTCCAAACTTCCACAAATCATAAAAAAATCACCTGTATGTCCCCTAGAGCTGAAATTTCTTCTACACATCCACTGATGTGTGACAAAAGTTTGCCTCACTGCAACCTATGGTCAACTCAGAAGTCCATCATTCTAAATTTTCCAAAATATGCAAAATGAATTAACATCTATATATCAACAAGTCTTCATACAAATGTGTCCGAAATTAAAACATACATTCTTCAGATACTAGATATCACATGTTTGAAATGGTGTTCAGATATGTCAAACGATGAGTCCGCAGTGACATCCAGTGTCTTACTGTAATTACTACTGTATGCACAGTACTATGTATATTTTCTTTTTCGCCAAAGGTTTGATCAACCTTATCCAAAATATTTGACAATACGCCTGATATTAGCATAAGTATGTGTGATCTTTTTCAGAATTTTATCCCCAACTGTTAGATCGTTGTGATTTTTTAAAGTTTAAACTGTAGCAGCCCAGCAGGCTTCTCAGCAGAGGTGATTAGGGATAATTACTAACACCTGTGGAGTGTATGTGAGACAGAGGACAGACAGGGAAGGGTGGCATGATTAAGAAGCAAGTGTTTGAGCCAAGCCAAGCAAGTTAGAGTTCACGTGATATCACTGCCTGTCATTGCGTGGCAATGGGAGTGACCTATTCCAAAAAGGCACAGAACACAAGATTTTGTGGAAAGGTTGAGGTCACGAGCCAAAGGACAGCGGATTAACTGTGGATTAACTGGCAAAAAGGAAGTGTAACAAAGACGCAAAACTTCTAAATGGAATCATGTATCATGACCACAATTTGGTGACAGTTTGCACGCCCCTACACTTTAGCCATACCCCCTTTCATAACTCATTGACCGTTTCTCATAGACACTTGTGGGAGGCATCATTGAATTCAACAGATAGCTCCATTTTCATTGGTGTGTTAGCCCCACCCCTATACTTTAGCCATGCCCTCTTTCATAACTCATTGTTTCTCCTAGACAATTGTAGGAGGGATCACTGGTCTCAGCATAGAGTTCCTTTTTCATTCATTCATAGATATGATCTCTGAGTGAGTGACCATAACAAATTTGGTGTCATTTGGCCATTAGGTGGCACTGTAGTAGTATTATACGTTTAAACTGAGCTTTGCGCTTAAAAATTCATCATCTCCTTCTTTCACTCCTCCTGAGATTCATAATCGGCCTTATTCATCCAAATGCCTGGACCCCACTCATTGCCGCTTGCGGCTTTATTTCCTTTTCCTACTGTCAGGCTTGTCGAAACAATTTGAGGGTAGAACACTGAATACTTTATTTTTATTTTTTAATTAAGGCATTAATATGGTCAAATCTGAAGATATTTAAACATTGCCTACTGGCAGCTTCAATCCAAAAATGTCAGTAACAGACTTCAGTAACAGACTATCAGTAACAAAAAACAATCAGCTGAAGCCTACTCTTTCCCACTTGGACAAGATTACAGACTGGGCCCCAGACCAACAGGGACCCCTGATCATTAATTGTCTGGTTGTTTTGTGGTTATGAATGAATCTTAAACACAGAGTTACCTCATTAAACAATATACAGGCCAAGACATATCTTCTGTATGAGGTTATGGGGCCCAAAGAGTGTTCTTTTTTTCATTGTCTCTCTTTAGGTATTCTATCAGTATGTGGGCAAATTTACATGTACTGTTACAATATAGTAGAGAGCTATAAAATATAAAAATATAGGCAAATCAGGCATTATCATCACAGATGCAGGTCAGGGATGCACATTTTAGGATTTTGTTCTGATGGATCGATCTGATACTCCCAAACCTGCAAATCAAGCACCCTTGGTGCACCACACAGCCCACTTTAACTAATCTAGCTTTAACATACAACTGATATTGATAAACAAAAACATAATGGATACTACGGGCCTCATGACGTAGCACAAAATTAAATAAACTATATTATTATGTAGGTAGGCTGATCAGACTGCATTATCAGTAGTCTATATAATAGAAAGAAGTTATGGAAAATCATTTCATCGACATACTGCAGCCAGTAGACACAGCTTTTCGAAACTAAAGTATGATTTAAAAGTCATTCAGCCAACAGGAAAAAAAGGATGCCAAATATGCTCAGCAGCATTATGAAATAAGATTAAAAGTCCGTGGCTTGCTGGCTACTGTCACTGAGCGTGAGGTTCATTCTTCAAGGGATAAAATCCAGCGTGTGGAGGCATTTTGGTTTTTATGAACATGAAAACAGAAAGCTATTTGTTTTGTATTAAACTTGCTAGTACCGAAATCTGTGAAAGGCTGAGGATTTTTGGTTAAAAGTTTTATTTTTAAAGGATTTTGTTTGGAGGTCTTTATTTTCTATTACTGAATAAGCAATTTGTTTTGTGTCAATCCTGCCAGCACAGAAATCTGTGAAAACAGAAGAGAATTTTGGTTAAAAGAAGTCTTATTTCTAAAGGCACTTTACACTTTATGTAATAAGAGCAGCTTTTTGTTGTGAGAAATGTGTTTCTATTGTTTGGTCTGTTATAAATAAAAGATAATGGCGGTAAATTTGTTTGTTTACTTTAATTAATGGTTGCTGACAAATATACTTTGTTTAAAAGAAATTCTGTATGGGGAAAAAGATGCATCGATAATCATGATAATCAGAATAATCGTTATAATCGTTTAATAATCGAATCATAGAACCCTGAATCGTAATCAAATCGAATCGTGTGGTGCCTAATATGGCACACCCCTACTTTTATGATCTTTTATGATCAAGCAGAATCACAGATCAAAATGCTTAATAATTAAGGGTGATTTTATGCTTTTGGCACCATCTAGTGGTCAAAAATTATTTAGTGCAGCTTCAGGATTTCTGCAAAGATGAGTCAACAAAGGCCTGTTCCTTTACAAAATTTTAGTTGTTCTTTTCTATGCATTGTAAGAGAAGTCTCCTCATTTTCATTTGATTCAGTTATAGTATGGTGGAGGGAGGCCCACATGGAGTCTGTGCCGCAGGGTCCCAAGCTCCTATGATCCGGCTCTGCTTCCCACAACTTAAGCTCATTCTATGCTGCATTCCTCGTCATAGTAAATGACTGTGGAAAGATTGTTGACTAAATGCCTAAAATGAACTGTAGGGTAAAAATGTACTTACACAGCCTTGCTTGAGAATGGAAGTGGGCTCCTCAAACAAGTCCTCTTTGATGCAAGCACTGCATTTCTGTGGTCCAGAACTTGGGTGTGGGGTGGGGGGTGGGGGGTAAACACATTATACTAATATGTTCAGCCACCATATACAATAAAAGACTTAATCAGAGTAGCAAATTACCATCCAACACCACCCAAATGACAAATGCAGGTAAATAAGCTCTATTCTACTTAGTCATGACAAGTCACCAGCTATCATATGGATGTTTAATTCTGTTCCAAAAAGCACAAAGGGCTTGTCAAGTGAAAATTTATAAACCAACAGCCACTGCTTGTGTCATGTAGCAGAAAAATTTGTTGGATATCCTAGGATTTGCTCTTGTACGCACAAAACATTATGCCAAATTCAAATATTTTGTATTTAATGTTGCTCTGCATACCTGGTTGAATGTGACTTTTGACTGTTCATGAATGGCTAGCTTCCACTCTTTCATTAAACATACATCAAATCCTCCAAGCAGCTTGTTACAATATATTGGCAACATTTTGTAGAGCTCTTATGCTGGAGACACACCAAATCTGTTAACGTACATGGAGTCGACGGATCCTATTTGTTTTCTATGGAGAGCAGGAAATCCGGCCGTGCAGTGCATGATGGATATGGTGCGACGAGCTGATGGACCATTTGCAGTATCTGAATTTGCATAATTGTGACTGACCTCAACTTTATGCAAATATGGTTGTCCAAAGCAACACAGCAGGCTCGCGAAAAAGAGCAAACTGTCAAACTAGGCAGTGCTGATCAAATGTGAAGCAAATTTCTGTTACTGCATTGCTTATTTCTCGCCTCAAATGTTTTCAGAAACATTTTTAAGTGTACCATTTAGCTGTAAAATGAAAAAGTTTGTGAACCGGCCGCCATCATGAAAACAGTTGAGCCAAAACCAAGCACCGCCCAACGGTTGGAGCGTTCAGTGGGTCGGTGTGTCTAGATATGCTCTCACCGTATTTGGTGTGTCTTTCACATCATTCTGGCAACATGCTTCGGGCCTGAAACACACCCCGGCTGCGTGACGGCTGCGTGACGGCTGCGCTACCTCACGGTTTTTGGTGATACTCCATATCGGAGAAGTAGGCGTGACTGCTCATTTGCCTTCTCTTTCTTTCTTTTTTCTTTCTTTCTTTCTTTATTTATTTTGCCCCCCCAGTCTTATTATTATAAGACTTTGCCAAACTCTTTCAGCGAGATATTACAACTTAGCCTTCTGTAATCTATTAGTGGAATAACAATGTTTCTATATGCTAGGTTATATATGCTGGGAAAAGGGGTGGCAATTGTCACATAAGTTTCTTCTAATACATTTAGAGGCATTATTTAAAGTGAATCACAGATTTTACCCAGCCAATCATTATAGACAAAAACTTTAAAAAGACAAAAGCTGTACCTTTTGTGGAGAGGTTGATAAAACCATCTCACACTTATATTAGTGTTTCCCTCAATCTCAAGTGCTATGAAGTGTCGAGATTCATTATAGATCATATCTATCCCCAGTTCTTGTTGAGATGAAAATGTACTGTTTGGGTTTTTAGTAGGGGTGTAACAATGTACGGACTCGTACCCGTACCGTTCGGTCCAGGCACGTTCGGTCCGGTACAGAGGTGTACCGAGGTACAAAAATTTTAAGACTATTAAGAATGGCCAATGTACAGAATTGTTTTAATTGCGAAACTTAAAACCTCATAGTGTACAGAGTTGCAGCGGACCTTCTCTGTCTCACAGTTACACAGTATTGGAACTAAAAACAAGTAGGAGTTTCCAGTGGACCACAAGATGTGACGGACCGTTTATTTTTCTGGCGGTGCTTCTGTGATCGCTAGTGAATGTGAAGGCTAACATCAAGAAGCCAGAGCTACAAGACGCTCCGCCGTCTTCAAAATCACCCGTTTGGGATCATTTCGGTCTCCCGATGAAGGATGAAAAAGGAGACCAAGGCCGTATGTCTACACTGCAAAGGGGTCATCAATTACGGGACTGGCAACACGTCAAATTTACTCAAACATTTAAAAAGGCACCATCCAAGCGTCACAATCGCCTGCGAGGAAAAAACAAGGACAAGGAACTGTGTAAACGCTGCTGCCCACATCATTTCAACAAGCCCTGCCTAGCAATTCAGAACGGGCGAAGGCAATAACCAAATCCATCGGTGTTTTCATAGCAACAGATCTACGACCATACTCCGTTGTTGAGAACCGAGGTTTTAAACTTATGATGAAGGCAAGCTTACATTAATTTTACATTACTGCTGTGCTCTGTGCTATAGATAAATGACTATTTCATGTATTTTTTAGCCTACTAGTATTTTAGTATATTTATGCTGCTAAATGAGAGCCTAACTAAATGTTATTGTTTTTTTTAAAAGCAATTACATTAAAGTATATTTTCTATTCTCGGTAATAGAGCCCCGTTATGAAGTTCCTTCTCGTCCGCACTTCAGCCAGAAAGTCAAACCAGCTCTGTATGAAGAAACTAAATCTGCTGTGGTTCATGACTTGTCCAAGGCATCTGCTGTAGCACTCACTACTGATGGGTGGACATCCAGAGCTACGGAGAGCTACTTAACAGTGACTGCCCATCACATCACCTCTGACTGGGACATAGTTAGCCATGTTTTACAAACTCGCCCCATTTATGAACAGCACACAAGCTCAAATTTGGCTGCAACACACCCTGATCTATGACGTTTCCACCCGTTGGAACTCCAGTTATGATATGCTGGAGAGGTACCTTGAACAGCAAGCCGCTGTGTACTCAGCCCTGACAGAGAAGGCCCTCAAGAAGCACAAAGACATAACCACGTTGTCTGACCAAGATGTGAGTATAGCAGAGGACATCACTGGGGTCCTTAAACCATTAAAAACCATCACAACACTGATGAGCACTGAAACAGCACTTTTCAGTATCAATGTGAGAGAAGTCAAGGCTGCCATTGGAGAAAACCTGAAGAACAGATACCCTGCTGCTTGTCATGAATTCCTCCACAAAGCAACAGCTCTTGACCGAAGGTTTAAGGTTTATTTTTTTTGCCCCTTATTTATTTTCACATTTAACTTCTTAATTTGAAATTCTTGCTGTTACTGTCATTCATGTTTTGTCATTTTTATGTAATTTTATTTTGCAGAAAGATGAAGTCCCTGGGACAACAGCAACCAGTTCATCCCCAGTGAGAGGACACCCAGAGCCAGAAGGTTCTGAATCATCTCCTCCTGTCAAGAAGTCGGCCATGGCTGAACTGTTTGGTGAACTCTTCTAGCCTGAGGAGCAAGATGTGAGGAAACAGCCTACATTGCAGCAGCTGGTGAAGGAAGATGTTACCTCATACAAAGCAGTGGACTTTATTTCACTGGATTCAAACCCACTTGAATAGTGGAAGACCAATGAGCACAAATATCCTCATGTTGCCAAGTTAGCAAAGCGCTACCTTGCAGTACCTGCTACCTCTGTCCCAAGCAAAAGGGTCTTTTCTACAGCTGGGGACATCATAACTGCCCAAAGATCTGTCCTATCTGCACACAATGTGGACAAGTTAATCTTTCTGACAAAGAACATAAAAGTTGAATGAAACTGTGTAAGCCACACGTACACACACCAAGCTGGAACTGGTAATACTTCTTTCATTTATTTGAATTTTTTTTATTATTATTATAATTATTGCTGAACTTCGTTGTTTGCAGCAGTGTCTTCATTTTTTTACTGGAAAAGTAATCTTAGTTATGGTTACAGAAGATGAATAACCTGTAATTGTTAATGCTGCACTTGCACTTTATTATATTTTGTACATTTGATATTAAGAACTATGCAGCAGTATTTCTGTTACATTTGTATATGTAGTGGCTATTTGTCTTCTCTCAATAATCAAAACTCAAAATATCAGAACTATAATGAAACTAAATCAAACGACCACTGAGACACCTAGGGAGTGATTTTACGCAGGATGAAACAAAGTCCATTGTCCAGGCAAAATTGAAGTTTCTTTAGGTTTATTTTCCATTGGCAAGCAAACAAACGAAGAACAATGGCCCTTTGCCGCCTTTCTTGCCCTGGTAAAAAACCATCTGCCCTCCCAGGTGCCTTGGCCCACTGAGTCTGCCTACCCATATATGTAAACTCACCCAGTGCGCTCCAGCCACCCAGTACCTTCAAAATAAAAGCATGATCCAATACGCAAATTAACTCAAACAATACTAAATATCATAAACAAACTAAAAAGTGCATCCCACAAACTAAAACCCAAAAATAACTAAATAATAAGTGACTAAAATATTACAAAAGTAATAAATAGCTCCGACACTCCGGC
>OMLF01052447.1:0-11443 GCA_900302615.1 Holocentrus rufus
CAGGTGGGGAGAGTGAATGTACACTGCAAAAATCTGGGGGAAAAAAGGGAAAGATGAGTGGAGCTGAGGAGCACGAAAGTGATGTTGAAAGTGAACTGGTGTTATCCTCCAAAGCTGAGGAAATTGTTGACATAAAAGGATGTCAATTATATGGAAGTGGTTTGGATACCTGAAAAGCGATTAGGACGGTGTGCAAAATATGCCGTCGATGAGTGCCAACCAAAACAGGAAATACAACGAATCTTTTTCAGCATCTGAAAAGGTACCATCCCAGTGACTACACTGAGAGTATGAAAATGTGGGCCCATGTTACTCCGTCTTGACCAACGTCCTGGCGGCTCTGCTGTTGGCAGTGCTAGCAGGGCTGTTCCAAAACATCACTCAATCGTGTCGTCATTTGCAGCCATTGCCCCATATGAGAAGCGATCATAAAGAAGAAAGGATATAATAACTGCAGTTGCTTAGTTTATAGCCGAAGACATAATGCCCCTGAGCACAGTGGAGAAAGACTTCAAACTGGCAGCATTATCAAGTTATATCAATATCAGTCAATGTGGAAAAAAATATCGTGATAATACTTTTTGCCATATCGCCCAGCCTTATAATGAAGTATACTGTTTTGCTAGCTAGAAATGCCAAATGTTAACATTAACTGGTAATGCTGCTGCAGCCCTCAGTGTCAGCTTCTAAAATCAGCATTTAACTCAGCAACCTCTTCGTTTCCATGTTTAATAATGTTTACTGAAAATGTAAACAGTGTAGCTAACTGCCAAAACCAGCTGAGCCAAGGCATCACTTGACCCACTGGCACAAAAAGACCAGCGCTTGGCAGCACTTTCTAAAAGACGGCTACATGTGTTTACTCCCTAATTAAAAAGGTTGGTAACACAGAGCAACAATTCACGAATACATATTTGATTATTTGATTTAACATTTTTTTGAAATTTGCTTCTTTTTAAAATGTAACATCAGCATCACAGAGGCTAAACATAATTCATGCTTTGTGTAACTTGTGGGAATGTCTGGCAGAGGTAATAACTCAAGTAGGGAATATGGTTTGAGAGAGGAAATGGGTTTTGTGCAATTTAAATATCCTCTTACGCTGAATAGTTCTCTCTCTACTGCTCATGGTGATCTAGTATGGTTTACTCTTTAAGCAACCTAATCTGAGTAGCCAACAGTTGAGCAACCATAAGGAATGTGTTTAGTCTTTCATTACTTTTTATGTACATTTCTGATATTGTGTTTTCCAATCTTTCTCCCAGGTTAACAGTTGGATTTAGTACCCTCCACTTCCCCAGCACTCAACCCACTCTAGCTACATCCTATTACACAACAAATCGAGAGGACCCAACAATTTATCACACCAGATTATGTTTACATCATTGTTTGCGTTCAGTTCACTCCATTAAATATTAAAACGAGAGGAAAGTCATTTCTTTCACCCCCCCTCCAGTGAGTTGTGACCTACCTGGGTCATTGAGAAACAGAACAATGCACATTTTTCATCTCTATTAAACAAACGAGGGGAAAAAATAGAGTTGTTCTCCAATCTACATTTGAATAATGCATTTTGTTGTTGTAGAAAAGCCTTTTTTAAAAACTAAATGCCCCTACAGGCAGAAAAACAGAAAACATCTGAGTCCAGTGAGGTTGTACATAATAGAGACTCAGGTGCTTTTGCTAAGTTTGTGTTTTCTTTGCCAAATACACTTTTAAAAACAGAATATTGTACCCCTGTTGTATTTGTCAGTGGATCATGATACCATCTACTGCATATTTATGTCAGAGAATGATAACTAACAGGAGTGGGAAACACACACCCAGGTTAGTGAGGTGCCAGGCCATCAGGAAGACAGCGTGACTGTTGAAATGTTTGTGATCCCAATAAATATGACATTGGAGTGTGCACCCTGTTGTTTCACTTTTAGAAAGTGATAACCGCCCCCCACCCAGTGACCACTCATCCAGCCCTGCCTACTCATTTGCAAAACTGAAAGAATTCCCAGTGGATAGTAGATTCTGACTGGAGAGGTAAAGGAAATGAAATGGGGGAAAAAAGCAATTTAGGGTGCAAATGTTTCCTTGTTTTTTTTTTTTTTTTTTGTTGTTGTTTTTTTGTTTTTTTTTCCCAACTCTCAGCAGAGCTCAGTTTAATACAGGATTTATAATGGTAAACATAAGTATAAATATTTAAAGCTGCACTATGCAAAATTACCTGAAGTGAGGATGCTTTTGACGCAACTGACAGAACAAAGAATAAACACAAAATTTGCTGGTTGAGTCTACATAGTTCTCATCATTGGCCTGACTCGCTGATAAATTATGTTTATCCCATGTCTTGTTGTCATTTGGGTCTAAATGGTCCTCTCTTCAACCGGCACTCAATTATAGGGCACCTTTGGTATGACAAATAATTCTTAAAATCTTATTTAATCTACTTGGAATACCAGTTCAAATCGTACATCGGGCTAAATCAGATAGTGTGAGGTAAGTTTTCCATCACAAATACTAAAAATACGTCACTAAGCTAACACACTGTATGTGCCTACATGTGGTGTTTCCGATGAGGTTCCGGTGAGGCTTTTTCCCTGGATACTTTTGGTGTTTTGTCCTGACAAAAACATTGGGCTTCATGCCCGTATGCCCTGTTGTCATTTTTCACATCTCCATGGCACATACTCACATTTTGCACTTATGAAACCACATCTGACTGCTTTTGTAATCATGTTCTTGACAAGCTACTGACAAGTATTCAATCATGGAGGCCAAAACCAAAACCTAAAATGCAAAGAGGCACAATTCCGGTCATTTTTTGACCTACAACCTATTTTCCCATCTTTTTCCATCATGCCATGATTCTGGACAAAATCTTGCCAGGTGCTTCACTGTGGAACAGGGCTCTCAGACCATGTGCCATGGAGGGCTGAGAGTATGCGGGTTTTCATCCCAGCCAAACTCTACACCAAATGATTTTATTGCTGAGCACACTTCAACCGGAGAGGAGGAAATAATCAGTGAAATAACTTGCTGTCGTCTTTGGTTGGAATGAAAACCTGCAGACTCTCGGCCCTCCCTGGCACATGGTTGTAGACCCTTTCTGTAGAGCTACATACATCTTGTTTGCCAGCATGTGTGGATGCTCAGTACAGTCCTAATGGCCCAACTCCAAAAGTACCCAATACATGTCTTTTTCAGCACATTGATTGCTCACATTGGTAAAAAGACATAGCTAAATATAAACTAACTAAATATAACTAAATATCATGCCTCTCTTGTACAGTTTTGATGCTACCTTGGTATGAGGCTACTTTAGGACTTACTGATTTTTTTAGTCTGCTGGCCAGCTGTGGTAATGTGTCTTTATTACCTAAGTGAGATAACACAAGACGCTCTATGTTGTTGAGATTTTGATCAAAATCAATCAGAATGATGCATAGGGGTCAGATTGTAAATGTCTGCAGTTAATACTTTAAATTGCCTGGTGCTATTTGTGGTCACTCCACTGGCAGTATGTCTGGCAGTATTTCACTGACTGAAAAGTGATTTTCTCAGCAACCACCTGAATTTCCCATAACACGTTCATAAAGATTTCCTCAAGAGAGTCCTTAGATGAACCTTAAAAGGGACCGCACAGTAGGTTTGATTCACTGTAAAGTGAAGGGTGTATCCAAGGGCATGTATTAGATATTTGGGGTATAGACAGACACTGCTGAGAAATTTGTGTCACATTTACCTACTTATATGTAAAAGAAACAAATTGAGCTTAATTTCTACTGATGATCAGAAGCTGCAGAAAGGTTAAAAGTTTAAACAGAAATTTCAACTTGGCACATTATTGGTAGATTGTATTTCATCCCATCTCTGTGTTCTGTGTAGCTCCTGCAATAAATTATTTGCTTTTATTGCGCTTCTGATAATGTATATGAACTGAAGTTAATTGGTAGAGATGATGCTCTACGTTTTTTCATTTTTTTTTTTTTTATAGTCAGTTAGGAATGAACATCTTTGAAGAACTGGAAATAATGCCAATAATGAAATAAATTTCAGAGGAAGCAAGTTTAATGTTTTTGGAATCATGTCAAGGTTGATATGTTGAAAGGGCAAATGTAGAAGAACAGGACTGTATTGACTAAAGCACTCCCATTATTTTTATTCCTTAAATATATCATAAAATATATCTAAATTAAATCAAGTTATGTGAGCTACCTCTTTTAACTCTTGTAGAAAATTAATTTAGCACCAAATAACATAAGAGGTTCTGTTCTGGCTGTCAGTGAATAGACTCTGACACTTTGCCAGAAAATAAATAAAATTGGCCTTTCTAAGGATGTTAAATCCTATGGCGTGTTCAATACTATCATAAAGCAGAATTTCAGATGACATACATTTGTGATGAAATATGGTGTGTGTCTGAGGCCGAGAAAGAGCGGGTGAATGTTCATGTTTATTGGCATGTAGTGTGTGTGTGTGTGTGTGTGTGTGTGTGAGTGTGTGTGTGTAGAAACTGGAGATCACTGCCATGCCTATCCTCATACTACATCTTATCACTCGTCTTGATGCAATTATATGATTTGCTGAGCGCAAAATGTGGTTAAATGCTGTGTCCAGTGTGCAGGGGGTGTGACAGGGAATACAAACATGTTTCTGCTAGCTTTTCCGTCTTGTCTAAATAAAATAAACAGCACATTCAGTTTTCAGGCATTTCATGCTAAACATTTGCGTGCACGGGTTGCTAGTAGTTACGGCAGCTTGTTGACCAGGTGTAGTTCCAACATTCTGTCTCGATTTCCAACAGAATGTTTTTTTTACTATAGTTTTATTCTTAAATTTGCCCAATACATTTCAACTTACTCATTAGTTTTCACTTCCAGATAAAAAAAGGATAAAACCTGTATATAAATATGCCCACAGAACACCATTGTGAAGTAGAAGTGAAGAAGAAATGTTTGTCTCCAAATAATTCGACAATGAAGCAGGTGCTTATTCTATTTTAACTGTTAGGCATGATGGAAAAAACTCTGACCGTAAGACCCAGGCTGACACAAAGTGGAATTGTCCTTTAACTCACATTTCCTCTCCGTCTTGTGTTCAATCACAAAAAAATACTGGCTCTTCAGATAATGCGAGTCGACTCCTAAAAGAGACGGCTCAAAAACCCAACAGGCTCGTGAACCTTAGAACACTATTTCATTCTCTACCTGTTTTGCCAATTTTGAAATATAAAATGTAATATCTATGTCGCAGGTTCGGAGGTAGAATAAAATTTGATCTCATTTTTGAACTCACACTGAACTCTCAAAGTGGTACAACCAAACCGCTTTGGTCTCCTCATCCTAATATTATCAGTTTTATTATCATTATTATTATTACTAAGACAGGAACTGTGTTCATTGCTACAATGTGAATTTCTTCACTGTCTCCTGCCGTGATGAGTAATAGCCCTTCTTCCTCGGGTATTTAAAAGTTAGCTGCAGGTTATGTGCAGAACTGCAGTGTCAAATTTATTAATATGTAGTGGATGGATAGACCGAATTCATTTCTGTAACTTCATTAGATGCAGCACCTCAGAGACCTCAGTCAGATGTACTTATAAGACCTTGACAGCAACATCTGGCAGTCTTAAAGATTCAGGTGTTCAAAGTGGTGGTGGCTAAGCGAAGCTAGTTGTTGACTGCATGAGGCAGCAGAAGTGCAAAATTGACGCCACAAGATGTGACAGCCGTAGGAATTTAAGGTCACCCTTGAATCAGGTGGCAACTACAACCCTCCACACCAGAATCCATTTCTCTTACTATAACTTATACTGGAGAAAGGCATTTAAGAAAAATAATATATAGTCGTCTGTATATGATATTTTTGTGGTATTAGGAGGAATGTATGTACGGGAGGAACTGAACTAAACTAAAACTGACGATTTTGAACTGAGTTTTTTCAGATTTACAGCAACTAGATTAAGACAAAAGCAGCTACAGCGAGATTAAGATTCTCATTTATTGGACATGGGTGTGTCATACTCAGTAGTGCTGTGAGGGAGCAGTGTGCAGGCTGTAATTGTAACTGATGCTCTCAATAATTCAGGTCATGTTATGATAGATTACACTGTGTCAGACGAAAAAGTGGCACATGCTCGCACATTTTATGGTGCTTTAACACCACCAACTTCAAAAGTAACTTGAAGAAAGAAAGTTCAGCTGTATTGTAAATTTATTTTGAGGCAAGGGGTCTGTCAGCACCAAGAAAAGCAAACATATCTATCTTAGCGAGACACCAAATTGGATAGGACCATGCCAAGTCTCTCTAGGGCAGCATGCCAGCAGAGTTGAGCAAGGGCATTAGCAGGGCTTTTTGGGCTGTAGAGAGAGAGATAAAGGATGACAGCGATGTAAACCATGGACTAATATAAACACTGAAATGCTTTTATAGTGAGGTGAGAGAAATGATCAGTGCCCTGAATACTAAAAATACATGTACACTCATGAAAAAGCTCAGTGTAGATTTGTGTTGTATTGTTTCAAAATGTTCGATGTGAGCTGTGTCAGACTAACTCTGCCCCAGCTTAGCAGAGGTGTATTTTTTTCATTGTTGAGAAAATGTAAGGCCTTTATGCTGCATAATTGTAGCAATACTGTGTTTGGGATGGTGCATTCTTGTATATTTCATTTGGTTTTACTGACCCCTCAGTGTGGTTTCAGTGTTCCTTTCTCTGTTCCTCTCACTCTCATCTCTATCCCTCTAGCACACAAACATACACACACACGCACACACACATGCACACACACACACACACACACACACACACACACACACACACACAGTATTTTGGGAAGAAGTCCAGCTGCCATGGTGAGAGTGACTAATGACCCTTTTCAGAGCACAAACACCACATAATCAGAGATGCTGAGGATCTGTGTCTGCCCGCTGTCCTGTCTGAGTAATTATGCCAGGGACTCAATTAATCTACTACCCAACAGTCAACCCAGCTGTATATCCTCATTGCCCACTGCAGTTTCTCTGTGTCTGGGTCCACTGATGAGTTGGTCAAAGCTTTGCCCTTCACATGGTGTGTGCAACCCTGTATTATTGTATTAAACCGCAATTAAATCTCAGATCTTTCAAAATCACAGAAAAAAAACTTGACTACCTAAACTACAAAATCCACTATCACTATCCAGGATAACTGAAAATGTACAATAAAGCCAAATCTGTTTTCTTTTGACTACATACTAAAACTTAAATTTTCATTTTGGACACATGCAAATTATGGAGCTAATTGTGTGCCAGCCTTATTATAAAACATTATTTCAGGAAGTATTATTGATACAGTAAATAATCTATGAAATGATTGCATTTACATTTAAACACAATATTTTATGCATGAATGAAATTTTCATTACACATTTCATTAATGCATTTCAATAATCCATTAACTGCTCAAGCATCAGAAACCATGTGACACGTCAATTAAAGATTTGACTCAAGACCATCATCATTGTATAAATTTTAATTAATTTTCTGTTATCAATCACCTCGATTTTATTGTTCTTACATTTTATTGCTGTTGTATGGACTAACCCATAGTTTTTCTACACTAAAGTTACAGTTTTAAATAAGGCTGGGTGATATGAACAAAGTCAGATATCTGTATATCTTTGATATCTGTTGGTGCAAGAGGTCTTTGATAAATAATCATTAGCAATATGAATGATGACCAAGAAGGAAGATTGAAATAGACAGAACACCTAAAACACCTAATACGTTCAGAATATTACCTTTCTTTCCTGTAATTTTGCCTTTCAAATCAGGTAAAGGCAAAACTATCTCATATCATTATATCACAATATCCAAAATCAGGCAGAATATCAGCGTTAGACAGGATCCAGCATTACGAACAGTCTCAATCAGACTCAATCGTGACGACACTGAATGGTAAGGTTGCTCAATTCCACTGTCCCCTGGCTTTGCCCACCACCTCCAAGCAGGATGATGAGGATCAATGGAAAGACTTTGGTGTCATTCCTCAGACCTGGTCCTGCTTGGCCCCTCTTCATCCTGATTGCTCCTGGCCTCCATCTCATCACTGCAGTAGAAAAGCTCCACACCGTGGCGTGAAGCCAATCTCCCAATCTCCTTTCAGCACCACCGCCTGGTGCACTAGTGGTCCCTCAGGAAACAGCAGCATCTTTTTCTCTGGCAACCCCATTGTCTGCAGTATAAGGGCTGAAGCAGCTTTCACACACTCCTCCTTGAATGCTACAAGTCGCTAATATCCTGGAGAAGTTTCCTGGCATCTTAGGAACCTCCCTTCTGTCAGGAAAGCGATTGTCCATGTTGGTACAAATGACACTTTCTGGCAATAAGCTGAGGTACTGAAATACTTTCATCCATCTCTTTAAAGTCTTAAAGATCTGTGGGAAATCTGTTCTGTTCCCTGGTCCAGTCCCTTCTGTTGGCTGTGTAACTGGTCATTTTAGCTGGCGTCTCCGTCTCCACACCTGGCTTCTGTCCATCTGCGGAGCCAAGAGCATAGCTTTTATTTACTATTTTGATCTTTTTTGGGAGCATTATTCCTTTTTTAGTAAGGATTGGCCATATCCAAACGGTGCACATGTTGATTGGAAACATGCTCCACATTGTGTTGTCCACCCCATGAACGACAAGGCAAAAGAAACGCATGCATCCCCAATGTCACTTCCTCTAATGTACCAATTTCTCTGTCTGGTCCCACTAGCTCCACCATCAAGTCGAGAGTTGCTGTACAAATCTGTCTCAAATTCTGTGTCCCAAGTCCAATGGTGTAAATATAGACAGTGCAGGCACCCCCATGGGGCGGGGAGGCCTGTAGAGAAAAAACAGCCCCTCCCAACAATGTGTTGGGCAGAGAACGGGCCCTTGTGAGTGATTCAGATTGCCACCTCAGAAATACGCCTAAATTAAAAATGGTGCCACATTTTTTTTGTAAAATAGTCTGTAGCAATCTATAACAATTTTTATGCTTTATTCTAATATAGGTAGACGATGGGGAGCATAATGTTGCAGCAGCATGTCCAGGCCCTGTTGTTGACGAACCACAGGCCCACAGCAGCACTAAATCACAGTTTAGAAAAGTGTTGTGAATTATAATGGCACTTATCACTGGGTGATACATTGTTAGTCTTGTTATGAATGATAAGAGGATATTAAGGTGATTTTAGCTGAATTTATAGCGAATGACATTCTGGCGTCTAGGCACAATTTAATGGCAGAGGTGTGTGTGTGTGTGCGTGTGTGTGTGCTTGCTTGCTTCATAACGAGTAACTAGCATGCACTAGGGCCTGTCATAATAGCGTGCACTGGGTACTGTCATAACTACCTTATGCCATTGCCCAATTCTGCATCTTTTTTGCAAACCATCAGCACCCAAGGCTACCACGGTCAGTAGACCAGATTCTGTAAATTATTTAAGCCTAATTGCCACACAACCGCTATCACCCCTTTGAACTTCTTCAAACAAACTTATTATATTTGGGCTGTTAGATGCTTGATCTTTCACAAGCGAATTCTCCATGTGCCAGGACTTCAGTCTTTCAAACAAACTGACAAACTTCTTATGGTCACTCACACCTGGATCTGCCAAACAAACTTCATGCCATTGATAAAGATGACTGGGAGATGATGGAAGGCTGCACAGGACAGAAGGCTCCCAGGGCCCAACCAAATTTAGTAAGTGCTTATGGCCTCCTCTTTATTGTAAGAAGGTCATTGAACTGCAGAAACGTTGTTTATTAAAAGTGATCAGAACAGACAGTAGGCAGTGTTCACATTCTCAGTCTTGTTGAAGTTCATGTTGCTGCACGTTCAAACAAAGACACACTAGGAATGCAAAATAGAAGAGAAGAAAATGTTCCATTTCAGCAATTCATGCTGCAGTGGCGATCCGGCTAAATTAGATTTCCCTAGTCTTGTGTGGTTATAAGTAAGACTCCTTCTATGTCGGAATTTACAGGTCACCTAAGAATGACCATTTTTATGCAGGAGTTTTCCAAGCTATTATCTCTGACAACTGTAAAATATGACAGGAACTCTCATTCTTAGATGTTGAACATTCAGATTGTCTGCCCTTCCCATTCTCTAGCAAATGAGTTTATTAGTGTTTTTGAGTTTCCTAATATGACACAGTATGCCGCTGTGCCTTTACATATTAAAGGTCATATTCTTGGTCTTGTACTGTCACTAGATGATTCCCCTTGCATGTTGAACTGATCTGTTTATTGGATTATAAGGCCATTATTTTCACTGTGCCCCTCACTCACCCAACTGCTGATCCCCACCCCTGACTTGCTCTCGTGTCACCAACTCCTGCCAGTAAAGCTGTTTCAGTCACTGTTCTAAAATTATAGCTCTCTTCAAAACCATCACGATCTCATTATAAATTTCAATAACACTCGTTCAGCTACTTTCAGTTTTGTAGCACCACTTAAAAAGAAAAAGAATTCAGAAAGGAATGTGCACAAAACTAAAGAAAACAGAAGCAGAGAGGCTGAACATAAATGGAAAACGGACAGGTTACAAATTCCTCTCAGTGTCTTCAACATGTATAGCAGTTTGTCTCCAGTACATTATGTTGCGTTTAGATTTTAGAAAGGGGACATGCAGATTCAGAATGTGTCCTTGCACACCTAATACAGCGTGAGCACCTTGATTAAATGCCTAGCGTGCTGTGCCGGGGGCGTGACGGTGCACATTTGGTATTTTGGTGACAAGGTACGGCTGGCGCGTCTGGGAACAAGGAGGGAGAGAGAGAATGAACATAATTTAAAGCATTTGCCCCCTTTCTTGTCCCTTTCTTCTCTAAATGAAAATAACTTCAGAGAATAAAACGCCCCCTTTCCCTTCTCATCAAAATATAAAAAAAATGTTTTTTTTCTAAGCTGTTATTTTGCTTTAAAAATAGGACATATTAAATTCATACTATGTCCATTGCCAGGAAGCCACAAAATGTCCGGACACAGTCATTAACTTCATGTACAGTAATGTAATAATGCATGTAGATGGAGAGGTGGCGTTGACGTTGCTTGTAAATGTAAATTTGTGACATTACATCAGATTTAGGCGACTATGCATGTCTATTAAATAAATTTAAGCGTTTTCTGCGTGTTGGTGGATGGCCAGCTCCTGAAAACGCTAGTGTGGACGGAAAACAACTTGACATGAAAACGCGTTTTCAGATTTCTCCGGATTAGTGTGGACATGGCCTTAACCTTCGACAGCTGGTACTGCAGTGCCCGCTGGCCCGGAGAAAAAATGCTCCTGTCAGCTGCAAGAAAACTTTATCTTAAGTTTACACAGGACGTCGTCTGCTTGGAGGAAGGGATGCTTGTCACTGAATCACAGAAATGAGTGGCTGGACTAATTGTGTCATGACTTCTGCCAGCTCCGGTTGACTTCCTGTCTCCAGACTCCA
>OMLF01052450.1:0-43754 GCA_900302615.1 Holocentrus rufus
TTTAGATTTGAGATTTAAGAGTGTGCAGTTGTTGTTAAAAAGTATATGGGGAAAAAAAGGAAAACACTCAAATATCACCACACACACAGCTGAAATGTCTCCTGGAGTTTAAGACTTTCTGATTGATGAGCAGTGAATAAGCAGTCCTCATTATCAGGGCTCTGTACACTGTGTCACCATTATCTCACAGTCAGACATCTCTATGTAACACCATCAAACCAACTCCAACATCCTCAGGTTACACAGTGCATGCGCCCACGTGCGGCCATATTGCCCCAAATATATCCCCATCAGTGACTACATTAATGAGGCATAATGCACTGCTGACAGCATACCATTAACATGACAAAAGCATAAAAAGCATCTGTGTAATGTCAAACCTCCTCAATTAAAAACTGTAATTCATGTGCGCACAATAAAGCCTGACGGAGGCTCAAGATGATGCATCAATTTTTTGCTCTCTGGGTTTCTGGGTCAGAGCTTCAGCGCCTGTACGTCTACACCATGAATTTATCATCTTAACGTTAGGATGGGAATATTTGGGTCACTGACATACTGGTTAACGTTAGTTTACTGACATAAAAGGATGGTTGCTTAAGGTCAAATCTTGTGCACTCTTTGATCTGACAATTTAACTCTAATGCAAGCGGCGGCTGCATGTCGCTTCACTTCTTGAGGGAATCTGGGATTTGAAAAGGGTAAAGTCACATGGCAGCAGTGCACTGGTACATTCGTGTTTGATGTATTTTGCCAGGTGTGAGATTCCAATCAACTTTAGGGTAATACTGAAGAGAAACTGCGTTCAAATAGCAGGAAGAGTAATATGTAGGGCAGCCATGTATTACAAAACTAAGTGAACACCCTCCACACACACACACCGACAGCACTCTTCTCAGTGTGTCATAGTGGATGAGTCTTTGTACTTGTTAAAATATGATGTAGGGTTTAGATCATTTGTTTGTGGCTAAGTGGGCAATTAATTATGCCCTCCTCATTTTCCCTTCTGCCATAAAATATAGGTCAGGCAAAAAAAAAAAAAAAATGCAATGTATTAATCACTTCCTGACAAAGTATCTCCAAAGTGCTGATTGAGATCAGACTGTCAGGCCAAACAAAACATTAAAGGGGAATGCAACTCATTTTAGGGATTCAAATATATTATTTCTTTGCCCCATGACAGTTCAGTTAATATTTAATACTTAACACTTAATACCAAGTCATTCATTGTCTATGGAGCAACCCCTGATTTTAAGGGTTTTCTCTGTGATCTCTAGCTTCAGGAAAATGGTCCATAATTTATTTATTTGTTCATTTATTTATTTGTTTCTGTTGCTGTTTAAATCTGGTCTGTGTGTGACTGCGCTGTCTTCTTCTCTCCTTGTCAGTGAGCCTGCTGGGTGACTTTGGCACTGGCTGCCTGTCCTCTGTCAAACCAACAAACCAGGATCGCATCACAGACTTTCTGAATGCCGACCATTTGACTGCGCTCTCCTACAGAGCCAAATATCTTATTCACCAGAAAAAAAGGGGGAAAAAAATGAAAAAGATAGATTGCTCGTCTTTTCTCAGTGATAAAAGAGCTGGGACTAAGCACACACACACACACACACACACACACACACAAACACACAGGGCTGCACATGCACTCACAGCACACACAAACATATTTACCCGTTCAGCAAGGATTTGTGAAATACAAATTTAAGATTAAATTTGAAATAAAATTGAATGCCCTCTTCCCCTCAGCCTAGCCAGCGCACATTTGCCACTTTGTCATGTGGACCCTCTCCATGAATGGGAGCTGTAGCAGATCCAGTAGGATATGGTATAATTGATCACCCAGCTGTCACACTGCAGACTAGCAGGCCATCTGACTGCTGCTGAATCACATGTGCTCATACATAAACACACACATACAGAATGTATAGATACATTTATTTATTAACTTTTTAAAAAATAGGGGGCCATTAAAAATAGGTGAAAGGTGAAACTGCAACAGTGTATAGTGTTCCCTCTCACTATTTGGTGGGAAATAATCTTTGTGCATAGGAAATGATGGATCACAATTTGAGACCCTGCTGTGAAAAATATTCCTCACCACTTCCACCCCTGGCAACCACCAAAAGGACGACATTTAGGCCTGTGGAGTGCACAGTTTACCAACATCACCTTTCATGATTTCAGGATAGAGAATTTCAATTACCTTTTGCTGCCATTTGGGGCCACCAGTGTGCCAAATTGCCTGGTGCAGCTTTAATATAGCACATCCTTTTATGCAGACTCTTTCTGTCTTTCTTCCACTGTCTCTTTGTCTGATACAAGCACACATGCGGGGAGCGTGTCCGTTCCAGGGCTCCGGTGCCTGTCTGCTGCTCATCTGCTTTCCAGAAATATCTCAGCACTGATTCCTTCCTGTGACAACAAACTGATTGTGAACAGGATATATCAATCCAGACACATTTGGATGTGAGTCACAGGGTTGAGCTGTCTGCATGTTAGCTTGCACATTTCCTGTTGACTCTTCATGCCATGTGGCATGTCCAGATTTTAACTGGAGATGAAAGATAAAACGCCTCAAACTTGGCAATATCATTACTTGATAATGGTGCAGCATTTGGATTTTTTAGGTTTTGGACAAAGGTGTGTTACTGCTGTCTGACTGACACTAAATATATAATTTCACCAAATTTTAATATATATTCACTAACATCAAAGTGACACATGAACCTTCAGATATGTGACTGGAACACAATTAAGTGCTGACTTGTGTGAATGTGTGTTGATATTAAATCCTGCCTCCTTCTACAAGTACTCCAACAAAGCAATACAAAAAATAAAAATGAAATGGCAGAGACATCTTTCAGGTCTAAATAAGACCAATAATAAAAACTGTCTTGCATCTTCTGAATCTGAAGTTGGCAGGACATGATCAAAGGAACACTTCACCACACAGGGACACAAATCATCTTTCACTCCAACCTCAGGTTTAAATTGCTCCTCTGGTATGATATTTAATTATGAACACATTCAGTTGCACTGAATTCTGAATTCTTGTGAAAGCCCACCTGTCCAGTTAAGTATATAAAATGAATCACTCGGGTAAAATATTTTATATCATTACTATCCCCCACTGAAGCCTTAATTAGTCTTACTAAGCTGAGTAAGGAGTTGCTGTTAATATATTTAATGCAGTGCTGCTCCACATCCTCCAGATGACTTAATTCAAAAACTAAGTTCTAGGACTCCACAATTCTTCAATCACAGTAAATATTCCAGCAGTGGTGACAGTTGTGAGAATGTGTGAGTTGATGTGCATAATTAAGCAGCTTTTTTTTCCCCAGGGCATGGGCTCTTTTTTCAGTTTCCTTTTTGGGCTGATCCTTCAGTATAATCTACAGCTGTTGTCACATGAGTATGCTGCTGCATTAATCAGTATTCAGAAGTTGCACCTCAGAAAATCTTTAAATAACGGTGCCTACAAGTCATTTATCTACACTTTTTTTTTTTTTAAATCCACACTTGCCACTTACATCCAGCACCAGCGTGCATAATTCAGGTAGCCTACATAAATTTCGGGATTCCCTGGTTGATTGACAAGATACTGGCACCGAATGGAGTTGTTGTGCATCGGGCTATTACACCTAAGAGATAACGTGGCGAGGCAGAGGACATATTTTCAGGGCAGCAGGGTGTGTGTCTGTTTACGCACTGATAAAACTCCCTGGTGATTTGTCTCCTCTCTCAACCTGCTGTCATGTCGTTCGGGGGGCCAGATAATCGAGATGAGACAGCTAATTACGGTGCAATGAGCATCTTACCGAGGCTTGTGGGGTTTCCTTGGTAGCTAGATAAACACTAGATAAACATAAAAAAAGATCATAAGCCGGTCTCTCCTTAATACATAAATGTCCATTGAACTACGCTGCTGAAGTTTTTGCAGTCTGTGGATTGAGCACAAGGAAGAGAAAACACAATGTTCACCACTATAAAATATGGAGCTGGAGAAAACTGCAGTGCATACCTCAAAGACATAAACGCTAACCTGAAGAAAGTGTCTTGAAAAGAAGGTGGGAGTTCACGGAAAATGAAAGCAGACAGTGACATTGCGCTTCGCTGCTCGGAATCACAGCACACTTAAGGGATCGGAGAAATGGAGCCCTGTGTGTAAACAGAAAGAAGGCACCAAACCAACCTGCACACGAGGAAGAAAATGTGTCTTTTTTTATTCTCTCCTTTTCTGTTTCATTCAGTTTTATTCAGTCACAAAAGGGGGGATGAGCAGAAGTAAACAGGAGGTGCACATGGGCTGTTTTGGACTTCAGATGATATTTCACTTTTGTTGTTCAGCTTCTGGCACGTTCAGTTGAACATGACTCAAACAACTGCATTCTGACATTAGATTACAGTCAGTGCGTTGATCTACACTTTGATCATTCAATTGCTGTGAATAACCAGATTAAGGTAGTAGTACGACAAAAGCGTTTAAGCCTGCATGTCTTGCAATAACCCAGTTTCGCCAAAACCAATGGGGGGATTTCACTGATGTAAATTGTTTATTTGCTATATTGAATTTACAGAGCATTTTACTAGTACTTGAAACATTAGTTGAAGGGAGAAGATGCCGGTTTTCTCAGTGTTTATGCTAACACCTCTAACGCTTGTCATGCTGCTGTCTGTTTTTTCTGCCTCCAGGTCATCTGACTCACTCCATGACCTTTCTGGGACATGCGTACATTTAAAACACAGAATATAATCAGAATAATGCCAGTGGTTCTCAAACTTTTATGCTCGTGACCCCTTAAAATGAAGCGACGCCCACCGGCGATCCCACTCACAGGCTACGTATACGAAGCAGTGATCAGTCCAACTGGAGAACAGCTTTATTTCTATCAAAAAATGGAGAAGAGATATGAACCTGAAGAAAAATAAATCTGATAATACTTTTGTCGAGTAAAAATGTCTTCCTATGTCAATCATCTCATGACCCCCCAGAGGGTCCTGACACCCAGTATGCGAACCACTGGAATATGCATATACGTGACCAAATAAATGAAATAATTGAGTACAAATCTAGGTGCCGTTTACATGACAGCTACTATAGTTGGAGCATCACCTTAATCTAATCATTAATAAATTATTAGTGTGCATCTAAACGTACTGAGTGACAAAATTATGTGTGACCTTGCCTGCCTTACTTTGCTTATGTGTGATATGAATGGCTGAAGAAGAAATGGGAGACTGCTATCTCTCTTGGCTGAGTGATAGGTCACCACCGTCAGTGCATGTCTATCACCAAGCTACAAAAGATATGAGTGTCCTCATAGTGGTTATCATCTGTGAGCCCAGAAACCCTGTATGATCCCATGTGACTTATGGACCTGGCAGACATCCTGTCAGTCCAGCAATAAGAAGGGCTTTACAGAATGCCGGCGATTAGCACAGGCTCTCAGCTTGATTCCTGGATATGATGATAGCAAAGATGTTTGTTTTCTCAGCTAATTGGGCTTGTGACTCCACTTTCACTTTCAAATGTCTCTCTTCCTAAATCAGAAATGAAAAGACGAAACCATAAACACAATTAGTTTCCAGTTAAGGAAGTCATTTGAAATATATATCAGGGCTACAGCAGCGAGCCATGAGACCATAAAGACAAAAACATAACCATAATGATGGCATCATATCTTCCATTCTCTTTTACTACTCACATGTTTACTCACCTACTGTACATGTACTACTCAGTTTGCTGAAACTCTGAACCAATACTGACAGGCTGGGCAGCCATTTGGAAGATATCCAAGCACCATGTCAACAAAGCATTATAGCTAAAGAGAGGAGATTCTGCTGGTGATAGGAGGCGGTTGTGACTAATTTGACCAGGGCTCCATTGTAGAAGAATCATGGAAGAATGAGTGTCAGCCTTTTTATTTGCATCTAAATAAGGGGGAATGGATTAATTCTCATTGTACATGAATGGCACTATTTCAGATTTGACTCTGGTAAACCAGCAAGCATTGAGGTGGCCAAGTATAGCATCAACCCAAATAAACCAGTACAGCAGCTATGGATATCATCTCAACTTTCATGCTTGTACTGTATTTACCCAGGTTTTCAACATGGTGCACGCCATTGTATGATTGACTTACAACTAGGTAATGCTGGGTGTGGATGCTTTTCAACCATATTTGCTGTAAACAGCAATAAACAGTAGCCTGACCAAATTGCCAATCCCAAAAGGTAAAGTCTGAAATTATTATACAAGACCAAACGGTGCTGGAGTCCTGCACAGCGACTACCAGAGAGTGCTAGCATATTGCACCGAGCTCAGGCCTGCAGCTACACAACAGCTGGCAGGCAACAGGTCAGCACAGGGACACGGTCAGCTGTTTGAGCATGAAGGATAATTCAACAAGACACTCAAGGAATGAACTTGAGACAGCGAGAAACTCCAGACAGAGAGTTCAGTGATTTGTCACAGTTTCACTTGAAGAATACTCCAACATTTGGTGCAAGATATCCTTTATTCCAACTTGCTCAGACTGAGACAAGAAGTTCGACACTGTTTTCACCTCCGTACAGTCACTGGTTTGGTTCCTATAGTTAGCATTTCATGTTAGCTTAGCATAAAGACTTGAAGTCTACAGGAGTCCAGCAACGCGAACAAATAAAATTTACAGCAACTCCAAAACTATCTTATTTACACAGTGTATTTGTATATGTGTATTTAAAATACACTTCTTGGAATTTAAAAAACAAAACAAAACAAAAAAACAATAGTCATTTTAGAAGTTAGATGGTAGGAACTATGGTATCGTAATTCATTACCATGATACCATGATACACTGTTTAAATAAGAGCTTTTTTCCACTTTGACAGAGCTAGGCTAATGCCTCCTGTAGACTTCAGATCTTTATGCTAAGCTAACACGAAAAGCTAACCATTGGAGCCGGGCCAGTGGACGTACAGAAGTGAAAATGGTGTCAAACATCTTGTCTCACTCTGGGTAAGTCAGAAAAATGGTATTTTGCCCAAAATGTTGGAGTATTCCTTTAAACTCAACAGTGAATCAAGAGCTTAAAGAGAGTCTGCTAAACTTGGGGGGAAAAAAACATTGTGCAAAGCGTGTGAAGTCTCTGTGGAGGATGCATGTTGTTATATTGTTATGTTGTACAGCATCAAAACATTATAAATCCTGCAGACATCCCTTGCTGTAAGACTATATAAGAGCATAAGCATCTCCCAGAGCCAGTGAAGGTTAATTCACATATAGGCCAACATCTATATTTGGCTTCTGTCAGATTTGAACACTGTCATCTCCTGGCATCGTCTTGACAAGATGACAGCACACTCCATGTGTTTCCCACAGGAGTATAGATGATCGGACCAGGGGGCCAAGACACAACACACTCCATCCTCAATAACATGCAAGGAACCCATGGCCTCCAGCAATTTCTATTTCTAACAGTTACACAAACAAAAATTACTAATAGTTGACTTTATCTCTGTGAGAGACAGACCTTACAACTATGAAATGTATACATAAAAAAGTCAGCACCTCAGAAGTTTGAAGAGTAATTCTGGTGTTCATTAACAACACTGAATGGATATGGGCATCAAAGAGTCAGTACTATTCATGATAAGCTGAATACTAAAGCAAATCCTCCTATTTCAATGGTGTGCACAAGCAGCTTATGAAGGAAAAATGGAAATTCTAGTGTGAGTAGGTTTTCTATCAGATTAAAGCTGGAAGAAAAAAATGAGAACAGCACATGTCAGTGATGTCTGGATCAGTTCACCTACACACAGAGACCCACAGTGAAAGAGCGAGCATTAGCAGTCGGGTAGAAGCAGCGTGAAGGCAATTAGACCAGGCGCTGATTGAGCAAGGTCACGTTTCCGTACTTAACACACACATTCACATACACACACACACACACACACACACACACACACAGCGATGCACAAAGGCACATGCTGTATGATACAATACACCGTCACCTGTTGAATAGAAAAGAGAATAAGAAAACTGAGCATAACAGAGCAGATAAATAGAAAGAAATTCTCACTCAGTAAAGAAGAAAATGATAGATCTTCCCCGAATCCCTTTGGAAGTAAGCCATTTTACAGCTACACATAAAAAAAACATTTAGTGGCTACATATAGGATCCTCCTCTTTTTTGTTCAATATTCAACTCTCGATGTTGTGTATGTTTGGGATATAATTGTATTGATTGGCTATTTTTCATTTCACCATGTGCAGATTATGCATCTGGGCATGTAAGACACTGAAAATAAAAATGCGAGGTCCTTTGCCAGTGGCTGTTTTTAACAATGATAAAGGGTTTAGGGATTTAAATAGTTCTTCAAAACCACTGACAGGGAACACCATCCAGTACAAAGAGGTGAATGAGGAACTGGCTATTGGGCAAACAGAAGTGAACAGTTATGGCAGCTGCAGCAATCGGACAGGAAGAGTCCACGTTTCTGGAGCCCTGATTGAAATTCCACAGAGGTGCCTTAAGTCATTAACAGTCCCTTCATTGTGTGTCAGAGTGAGGAAAAGGTGCAGCTCATATTCCCATAATGCTCTGCTCTGCTCCACTGTCTATCAGGAACACCGGTCTCCTGGGGAGGTGGTGTATGTGTGATTTTTAGAGGGTGATTTGCTGGTGGGAGGGGCTATGGTGTCCCCTGGGGCTAACTAAGGTTCCACACTGTTGCTTAACCTAACAAGGCAGGGAGAGACACAATCAGTGAGACAATGCCCATCTCAGGGGAAATTTAGGAGGATCATGAACCAGGCTTCTTTCTCTGGGAAAAAAATAAATAAAAAACTCTGACAAGAGAGAGGCAGGCAGGGTTCTGTCTCAGATTTTTACAGGCAATGCATCATCTCTAATTAGACACCAAGGACAGATGAAATGCAATCTGAAAGTTATCCACACAGACTCATGCGCCCCATCAGATTGAATAGATGCTGTCCTTTCCATTTATAAATGATCTCTATCAGGCGTTTTTAATTTATTTGAAATTAACACTAAGAGGAAGCAAATAAAACATATTTTTAATAGCTTCTGATGTCTTCCAATTTTGAATGTCATCATTAGAGGCATAAGACATTGGAAAATAGTGGAGCAACAGCAGTCTACTAAACTAATTGCTAATGCTAGTTGATAATTCTCAGATTTATACTAAATATATCACCAGTCACAAATATTTGAATTAATACCAGACCAATCACAGTGATACATCAGAAATTTGTGGAAATTTTCAGTTTTGGTGTCCCTGTATGTGCTGAGGGCTTTTCTTAAAAGGTTCTTAAAAGGTTGAGTAAATCCTCACAAAGAACCCACAGTCTTATCCAATAATGAAATATATATAAATGAGTATTGATGTCACTGTTATAATAAATGAAAAATGACTTTTCATCCCTCCATACCCTGACCAGAATATTACTACATGCAAACGTCTAGTGTCTTTGCTTTGCAGGAGGTATTTTCATATGTGTTCCCTTCACAAGAATCCCAAGATAAATTATGCATTATTCACATGATATGCTACTTAGCATTCCTGTCACCATCAGCCTCTCAATTGCCATTTACATTTTTATTGCAGAATATGCCAAATACAATATTCTCTTGACACATCAGCATGTGCAACACAGTTTATGAAAGTCTCAGTTATGCATGGAACTGTAGCACAGGGTTAATCAATTAATCACGACAGCAGGGTGGATGGATACAACTTTATTAGCAGCTGTCGAGGAAAAGAACACAGAATCACTCCCAGCACCATCCTCAGAGACTGAATTCCTCCCTTTGAACATCTTAAAACATCTGGTCCTATTTATGAGGAATTTCTGGCATCTTTCTCTTTCTCTATTCCTTTATTCTTCCATATTTTCTTATCCTGTGAGAACTGAGGAATCATAATGGCAGCCGGATGAATTGAAATGTCTCTGAGTGTGCCTGGAATCATAATAAGGATGCTGCTCGTACAGCGTTTTCTGCGCTCCGGTTGCTGTTGTTTATTCACTTTCAGATATCACCTCCTTTCTTCTCCTCCTGAATCGGTCCCACACTCTGATTTGCATGCCAGGCCATCATTGGCTGCCTGGCTGCTACACTTCAACAGGCTGCCCTGTGCTGATTGGCTGGCCCCGTGAGAGGGCATGGAGGCTCAGCCATCAAAAACAGGCATAAAAGGCAGTGTGTGTGGAATCACAGGCACAGATGAGTAGCCGGTAGACAACTTTGAGAAGGTCTGGCAAAACAGCTACTGCCGGTCTGAGAAGCTGGCACGTGAAAAGGAAATCAAGAAATTAGTGATTAGGGCTGAAGGGAAACATTTTCTAAGCAAAGACAGAAGTGAGTTTTTGAAAGGTGGTGAGATTCTCAGTGTTTTGCTGCAGCTGCTGTAAGGTAAGCTGAGTAGACGTGAGACCAGCTCCAGTTTTTTGGACTTTTTCTCTGCTCATCCAGGCAAGTGACCCTATAAAAAAAGCAGCAGCATGTCTCTGGAGGTGAAAGAGAAGACCCAGGTGCGGCTTGTGTTTCTGGGGGCAGCCGGGGTGGGCAAGACAGCCCTGATCCGCCGCTTCCTCCAGGACAGCTTCGAGCCCAAACACCGGCGCACAGTGGAGGAGCTGCACAGCAAGGAGTACGACATCAGCGGGGTCAAGGTCACCGTGGAGATCCTGGACACCAGTGGCAGCTACTCCTTCCCGGCCATGCGCAAGCTCTCCATTCAGAACAGCGACGCCTTCGCGTTGGTGTACGCCGTGGACGACCCCGAGTCACTGGAGGCGGTCAAGAGTCTCAGAGATGAGATCCTGGAGATCAAGGAGGACAAGTACACACCAATCGTGGTGGTGGGGAACAAGGTGGACCGGGAGGAGGAGCGGCAGGTGTCTGGTGATGATGTGCTGTCCACCGTGGAGCTGGACTGGAACAACAGCTACCTGGAAGCCTCGGCGAAAGAGAACGCCAACGTGGTGGAGGTGTTCAAGGAGCTCCTGCAGCAGGCGAACCTTCCCAGCCGCCTCAGCCCCGCGCTGCGCAGACGCAGGGAGACCTTCCCCAAGGACACCAGCATCCGGCCGCCCATGAACAAGACCAACAGCTGTATCCTGTCATAATGGGAGGCAAGGCAGATGTGAAGCTCCGTGTCATGAAGGAACAAGGTGGAAACGATAGAAGGGTACGATGTGCAATCTAGAGCTGCTGGACAGACCTGAAGAGAGACTTGAACTATCTGAATCATAAAACTCATGTTGGACCGAAAGACACTTTTCAGTTCCTGATCTTTCTGATGTTGTTGCTATGAGAGAAAAAAAAAACTGAGGAGGAAAAGTGTATTGAGACTGAACTTTATCTGTCATCTGAATAAATGGAGTGAAGAACGAAGAGGGAAAAGATGAGGATGCATTTACTGCTTTTGTTTACTTGATGTGATGTTGTTGCTGCTTACTTGGTGACACGCTGCTGGTGTTTAGATCAATGTATAGCTTTTGGATTTCAATATTCATCCACTTAAAGGCATTTGGACTGTTGCAGGCGTTGTTTACCGATTTATAAGATGGAACATATATATTGTGGTTTGTGCAAACGTTTTAGCTTTCATGTGACATGTTTTAATTGACAACTTCACCTGTAGCACATCATAATGTTTACAGTTTTTGTATACAATTTTTTTGCTATCGAGCATGGCATTACTGTTATGTTGGAAACAAGTGGTGAAATGCAAATGCATACCGTGAATGCACTTTTCATTTTGAAATTACCATGTACAATGACATGTTTTGTTTTTGATACATGCATTTTTTAATCAACATTTTTCTTTTAATTTTACAAATATAAATGTAATGTTGATCTAAATACTTAATAAAAGATAAAAGCCCCAAAAATGTGAATTTTCCTGTGATCCATTTCATATTGTATGAAGTCAATAAACCCATTGTTGGATGTGAGAGGCAACAACAATGCTGGTGACCCAGTTGGATGGGTCAGTTAACATTTAAATAAGAGGATGAAAATTTAATGAGCCCTCAGGGGAAATTGGGTGTGTGCAACAACAAAAAAAGAAACAAAAGTCAAATATAAATTTAAAAAATCCAAAGTGAACAGAAACAACAGAGGAAAGATGTTAAGAATGAAAATGTGACATGTCTTTTATGCAATTTATTGGATTTACGTAGTTTGAATAATGAAGATCAATTTCCTGGTGGACACAAATGGGTTTGTCACTATTTACAATGACTGTATAAAGAGGCACCTTGATGGGGTAAGTAAATGATTTCTATAGATGAGGGATGTCATCAGCTGTCATTTGTAGCACAAAGTCCACAAGGGCAAAACTTACAAGAGTTTTCCAGGCCATTGCTGTATTAATGTCCTGTCACGTAGCAACAGAACAAAACATGAACAGGAACAATGAGACGAGAAACGTGTGAATATGAGATGCTGAATATTACTGCACATTAGAGGCAGTGGTGGGGCAGTCACATTGGCCAACATCCATCATCCACTTGTCTAATGCACACAGGTACACAGAGGATGCCCACCCATCGGCCTGGTTACTCTTGGCATATTAATACAAAAGTCTCATCACTCCCACCTCTTCAACAGGACATCTTTCTGTTCCACATCCCCTGTTGCACCGGTCACACACTAAAAGAATGGACAGACATCAGCCACAATGCAGTAATAAAATAATTCAGTGAGTTGTTCTTTCTTCCCTTTGCTTTTAAAGTCTCACGAATATAAACATTTTGCTGAAACCTGTCAAATGTATATCATTATCAATTTCATAGCGTCCACCAAGCTGAAATAATACAGGTGTTGGAGTTCAGAGGGTAGCAAGTGTTTCCAGAAAGACTAGCCCCTATATTAGGATTCTGGCGCCATCTATTGAGTAAAAACACATAGTACATTTTAACTCAAATTGTTTTTTTTTTGTTTGTTTTTTTTGCTGTTCTTTATTCATCCCTTATTAAAGAAATTTGCCACCCCAGTCTCACCCCTTGACAGGGACGTAACCGCAGAGGTGCAACACACTGGACACTTCAATACAACACTTAATTTACAATCTAATTACTATGCCACGCTGCACGCAACCTTTGACTCGCATCACTAAGCCCACTTCTTTCTCTGTTGTGCCACCTGCATGCTGCCACGGGCACATCTCAGTTTGTGGGTCAAGACCTTGTTTACCTCGTGTCAACAAACAATTCACAAGAACAATTTCATCACAGTGTTCTGGTAATATCTGGAGGTGCATGTGCTGACGTCATAAATCTACAGACAGCGCATGAGAGGCTGACACTTTGTACACAAATTGTGTACATTCGAATGAGGCTGATTATCCACTAGGGCTGACTGTTCTGACAAAGACAACATGTTGTTTAATCAGCTGAATCATCCTGGAAATGATCACAAACACATTTTCCATCTCTGTAAAATGAGACTAAAATAGGGTAATACAAACTATACTGCCATGGAACAGAACATTTGAATATTACATAATTCCATAGAGCTCCTCTTTTACCGGTTGACAAGTTGGTCTATTGTGCAGTTCCTGTAAAAGATGGGTATGGTTCCCTTAATTCAACCTGTAGAGCAGACAGTTGTGTAGCGCTCCCCCTCTCTCCATCTGATAGGATTGAACCAAGTTTCCTGTTTTATTTTGAGGAAGTGGCTGGGCAAACGTTTACTCTCTAGTTCCTCTTTCAGTCCACTTTTAAACAGTCTTCCGCACTCGACTCTTGTTCACTTGCAGGCGACAAAAGGAGGGAGGCCTGTCAGCTTCAAAGTCGTGCAGGTGTGCGGACTTGTCATCTTGCTGGTAACATGGAGTTCTTAATGCTCGTTTCTAGGTCTGGGATGGATTTTAGAAGCTTTCAATTTCCACAAATTAGCCTCATGTTATTTGATTTAATTGGAATTTCTGATTATTATTAGTTGGTCACTTTTTAAGGGAGCTGCGGTGAGGGTGGTCATTCATCCAGTAGTGCCAGCATGTCTTTGCCCCTGGACTTGGTCAAAGCTCCTCAGCATATATGCGATTCTGAGGCGTTTAGAACAAGTTCAGGGTCCTGGATAGAATACAGCAAGATTATTCACTGTGGTATAATAAAATGTTATCAATGTATGCATTGCTTGCATAACTAATGGCAAAATGCTAGCTGAGACAGAAAAGTGGTACGCTCTTTCCTGGTCCGCTCAAATGAAATGATTGTATTCAAGTACTACCATTAAAAAAAAAGATTTATGGCTTTAGTTCTGCTTTAGGCAACAGCTCTAGATAAGCAAAAATAACTTGACACAGGATGTGTGACATGCCTAAACTTTAGACTAATACTCAATATGATGTGCTAGTATACAAAATGTGTTGGTCACAGACTGTAAACTACAACTATTATATTAAACTACATTAAACTTGGCAATCTATGCATGTTTAGGCATTTTAGTGTTTTAGAAAAAGAAATACAGAGTACATACATCATGTACCTTTAGTGTAAGATATCTACACACAGAATGAGAAAACAGGAATTATTAAGACTACATGCAAATCAATGCACATTAGTAACAGCCAAAGCTCAGTGGTATCTTTTTACACCATATTTCCTGATTAGGTGCCATCCTGTATCAAGGCAAGCATAAAATGACTTCACACCTGGTGCAGTGTGAAGCATGGCTCATTGGCACAAGCTTTAAAAGATTTGTAATGACTATGAACATTTCTTTTGTGCTGAACACTGCTGACTAAGATGCTGCTTGTGCTTTTTCATGCTTCACAAAGTTAGGGGCCTCACCAGTGACTGAAACTGGTACTGAAAGCTGAAGTTCAGGTGCAGTGCTTTTTCTTTTACATTTTTAGTTAGTGCATTCACACTTACATTTCAAGAATACAAACTGCAATTGTCACTTATATTGCCACTTAAATCAAGACAATGTGTTACTTTCATCCAAATAGTCACATACACCCAAAATCTACTGATTGTAAATCTCCATGATGCAAATAATGACAAACCCTTTCTCATCCAAGAATAACTGTTTTATTAGCCAAATGGTGGAGCATACTGACAGGCTGCATACAATACATAATGTTGCACTATTTTTCTCTCCATGTGAGAGGAAGGAAACACTACTGAAGTGAAACACTTTGTGCTGTTCATACAGTCCCCATATGTAACATACTGTAGGAATAAAGCAGAATTTGAACTTTGAGACAGAACTTTCTTTCATATGTAACATACAGCAAAGTACAAGCAAATTTTTCGTCAGGTTGGTAATCAGCAAAACAAACAGAAACAAGAGAAAATAAACAACTGCAGTATGCTGCGGGTTCTTGGTCCTTTGGTGTGAATTTGTTGCGAATGCTTAGTGTGTACGGGAATGTAAATGCCTGTTTGCCTCGGTTGCCTCAGTCGTCCACGGCGATGTTGCGGAATAGATAAGCCATGGACTCTCCATTGTGGATGCGGCGGATGGCCTCTGCCAGGATCATACTGACGTCGACAGTCTTGATCTTTGGACACTGCAGCTTCTGTACCTCATGAGGAACAGTGTTGGTCACTACCACCTGGGGGCGCAAGAACACAGGCTTAGATCATTTCCTGCAACCTCTTCAGGGTCTTGATACCTTGATACTGAAAAACTCTACCCACATTGTTGTAGTTCAAGCTTTTTATGCGCATTAAAAATGAAATGTAAAGCTCATATCCTGCATCTATTTTCTTATATCACTGATACTTACGAGAAGCACGAGATAAATATGTATGACATCATACATAAAGGATATTGGTCCTATACAGGTACATAAGTAAATGTAAATACAAATGTAAAATTCGCTAACCTTTCCATGACTTTCAATGACCAAAATACTGAATGTCCAATTCAATAAACTATCCCAAGAATTTAATAAAACAAGTTAATTGACTTTCCCTGTCTGGAACAGACTTTCTCAAAATTCATTAACCCATGGGAAACTTGCACACACTGCGCTATAATACCTTGTTAATAGAACTGCTTTACTTGACATTTAGTTCAGCCATTAAAAGTAACAAGTCAGACACTAGCTATACTTATTCTTCTTGCCAGTTTGAATCACATATCTTGTAACCCTAAAGCCCTACAAGAACTGCTCTGACAACCAATGCTTCCAACGTTACTTGGCTAATCTGAAATATAATGGGGCAGAAGTCTCTGTCAAATGTATTTTTTTAGGTCTGACTGATTAAACCATTAATTATATAGAAACTTTACACAATGAACATTTAGCTCACATTTTTCATGGTGGTTACTGGCAAAGCGCAGTGATGTTAAAGACATTTGATCCCATTCATTATTTTAGTGGTGAAATGTGTTACTCATGCACTGTTTCCTGTGTACATTCCCCTCTGATGTCCCAGTGCACATCAGAAGACATGGACATGATAGAGTTCGTTCTCTTTGACCTACTTACAACATCACTCACGTTCAAAAGAAACAGTCTTGTGATTTTACCTCATCAATAGCAGACTCTTCTATGAGTCTTGGTGCCTCAGCTGACAGCAGGCCATGTGTGGCCATGATGTAGATCTTGTAGGCTCCTCTCTCCTTCAAGATCTCTGCTGCTGCAACAAAGTCCTCCACGTCATCTATGATGTCATCCTGTGATGTTGGCCACATTAATAAGAGTTCAGTATTACACAGAGAAGTGGAATCAAATGTAAAAACACAGTGTGCATGCCTTTCCCTGGTTACAGATTTCCATACAAACCTTATTTGTGGATTGTTGGTTAGCTACATATACTACAGCCATTATATTAAACATTCAAGTTTAATCAATATGTCATGATGCAAAACATATTGAGTTTTGGTCATTTTTGTTAGTCTTTGCTGTGCTTAAAATCTTGGTAATGTTAACTGCCATCAAGAGATTTGTGGTTCTTGTGTTATCTGTGTAAATATTCCACTAACTGAATTACATTGATGATTAAATACTGTGTGGAAAAACCACACACACATGACACCAATAATTAATAATAAATGCACATGACACCAATAATCAAAATGAGCCACTATAACAATATCTTATCAATACAGCTGTTTAGGGAAACCCCATCACTGATTACAAGGAAGGAACTCCTAAACTGTGTTAAGGAAAAGTGAGTCACATAAAACATGAAGGTCTTACAACAATGATGGCGATTCTGCCCCCTACATCTCCTACGACAGTGATAGGCGGCTTCTCCTTCGCCATCATCACTGAAAGACAACAAAGATGAGAGAATGTCACTTCCAGCACATAAGATCAGTCCAGTGTCTCAGATCAGGAGAGGATACTTGGATCAAAAAAGGGATGGAGATTTGGTGAGAAGGGATTTGGTTAAAAACCTGCAAACATCATGCAAGACAGCTCTGCCTCATCAAGCATCCAGCTACCACAGCACCAATGCAATATGTTCAGGCAACCTTGGAAAACTATGGGACAATGGAACAAGTTATTGATGGGAGGAATTTTCAGGATGAAACTCCCAGTGAATCCAATTCAAGAGTTTATATGGTCTTGCATGTTATTGCTTTTGGTATTGTAGTAGATGGAGATGTGAGTGTAGAACTGACGCTCTTGAGACACCAAACCTGGGTCAAATCATACTTGGAATCAATTCAAATACTATTTGTAATGAAAATTATAAGGAAATAAGATCCTGCCTGCCAACAATGAAACCAATTAGACTGACAATTTTAAGTCTTCCATATTCAGGCAGGCTTATGCAAATGTTTGAATGTTTGAAGTAGTTGAAGAGATTTCAAATCATAATCAACCCAGGTTTTACAAACCACCACATTTCAATAATATGGACCGCCACACTGAAGCCCCAACCATGCCAAAACCTTCCTCCGAACAACAGCAATGCAGTTTCATCGGTCAGTTCCCAAATGCATCACAGAGCATCCGACAAGGCCTACAATTAAAAACTCTACAAGAGTGTCAGTCAGGTGGTTACAGATTTCGGGGTAGGAAAGGAAGCTGGGAAACTGGAATCCAAACACAATGACTTTTTCAACAAACAAGAATCAAACTGTTGCTTAGCCAGCAGTTTGAGCATAAAACAAAGAGAAAGTAATCAAGCAAAAGGATGCAAATGGCAAATATGAACAGAATACATCAGTGCCCAGCAAATTGGCTTATATTCATTTTGGTGCGACTCAAAAAACAAACATGAAGGATATTGTTGCTCATGGAACTTGCGGCATGATTTTGTTCATGTTCTGCAATTAAATGACCATACCAGTGATTTTACATAGTTAACCTAATATTTACAAAATATATAAACTTCCTGTTTCTGCTCAGCTTTTCCCAAAGCAAGCAGTTGTATTTTAGAACTCCGATACAAATTCTCTTGCCTTTTATCAGGCCATTGAATTCCATTAATTCCAGTAAAATATGAAAAATAACTTTCAGAGACTTAAAACTTTTTCCACACCAATATTTCATTGCTGTGATATAGATGTCCTCATTAGTCTTCCTAAAAGAAGCAGCAATGTTGCGTTTTGATTATTTGATATTAGGCAGAGTGATTTGAATGGATCGGAAAGTCTTGCTGGTGGTGGATTCAGGGGTCGTCTGACAACTGTAGACTACAGTCATTTTCAACTGACTAACAGCATCAAATTAACAAGCTGCTGTCGGTAAACCTTATTGAAAGGACAAGAACCACCAATGCCATGTAAATATTTAGAATACGATGATATTGTGAATTTGACAGATTTTAATCAAAGTGGTCATAAGTGTGTCATAAACTCGACCATCTGTTTTCCCAAAGTACAGAAACACTCAGCTCCCCTCTCGCCTTGGAAGGTAATAGGGAGACAGTAAGAGCTACAAAGTGTTCCGTAGAGAAGACAACAAACATTATAAAAGCATGCGTTTCAACCAAAAATTCAAATGTAAAAATCAGGGATTTTGATCATATGTTTCTGTAGTACTCCTTTTGATTTGCAAAATGGTTTGTTGCCATGTAAAATGTGGGTAAATTGTACCTAAATGGGCCAAACATTCAAAATAACTGGTATGGTCCTTTAATGATTTGTAATATGTAATTTATGACTAGCATTAATTAGTGTTAGCTGTTACAATGCAATGCAACAAAATACTGTTCCATGTTTTATTGGCATCTATGGTGAGGTATGATATCTGTGATTGAGGGGAGACAATTCATAATCTCTCAGGTCACGATTTCTCAGTCCTGTAATAATTCACATTTAACTCACAAGAACCAAAGACATTCAATAGGAAAGGATCTGAGACTGAGGGCTTCCAAAAATTACCCTGGACACACAGGGGAAACTATTTTCATCTCATGATCCAAATGTGCCTGAAGGTTGAATCATATCAGAACAGCGAAGCTCCCTGTTCCAGAAACAATGTCAAGTATTTTACTTCCCCTTGCCAACAAGGAAGTTTAGACACACACACACAGCCGAAGGCTTAATATCAGAGGCTGAGTTTGAGGTGCATCTACTGACTGGTCAGAGTGTCTCAGTGACTTCGGCTTGGCCACAGTACCAAGCTTAGCCTTCAGCAGACAGAGCTGTACTCTATTGGTCCTCTTGTCACATCACAAAAGTGTTTCACTTCTAGCTGACAAAAGAATTACTGCATGTATGTCAGCCAATGTGCACACTTAGATCAGGATAGTGAATTTGGTTAATTTGTTAGATATAATCTGATATGATATGAGATATGACAAAACAGACTAGAGTGAAGCTTTTTGTAAATTATAGGCTATAAACCATCAGACTAGCAGCTTATTGGCCTAGACAAAACCAGCCTGCTGTTCCTACATCCTTCTGTGTCAGATGGACAAAACTAGGACATGAACGTCCCATGGGTGTTATTAGGCTGCCCCACCCATTTGGATCTCTTTGCAAAGCAAAAGTGCCCTGATTGACCCAGATGTAAACTCACGCAAAGAATTCATTAAGAAACATAACATGACACTTGTACTCGAGTTGATGAACAGATTTACCTTCCACTTCAAAAGTAAAGCTGCAAAGAAAAGACAGTGCTAGCTAAGTAAACACAGCCGGCATAAGCAAGATATCCATGAAATCCCTTAATAATCTCAGCAGTAAGCTGGGATCCGTGGGTGAAATATCTTCTTTCAACAAGAAGCCCATCAGTATTCAAGCTAGCTTCAATTTAGCTCAGTGGTGAGACCAACAATAAAATGAGCTGACAGGTTTGCTGCATCAGGGTCAAGCATGGATAAACCTTGTGCAATGAAACAAGTCTTTGCTACTGGCATGTTTAGATACTATGTGGTGTGTGCCAACATAGCTCTTTATTTTGGTGTAATTTCTTTCTTAAAAACACTACTTTTAAATTGTATCTGCTATGCCAGTGTGATCCACTTTTTAAAAATCAATAAGTCAAGAGAAGCATTTTAACTTTGTAAAGCATCAATTCAAATTTAGTTTAAGACAATTCCTCAGTGTCCAGATGTAAAGTACATTGAAAGCCCCTAGTAACTCATTCTGTTATTCCATGCAGGGAAGCATAAACAATCAAACCAAGAGAAGCAGAAATGGGTTCAAGCGTTATGGTCATACTTGGGAGCTCTATCCCAGGGAACGGGACATGATGTCTGCTGCCTGCGTTGCCAAAAGATAGGATGGTACAGAACATTAATCAAGCAGTTTAACATATAACAAACACAGAAAAACACACACAAGTATTCATTGACATACAAACACAAAGTTGTGAACACGGGTGAAATATTACAGTGCATGTATTATGATGTCAAAAAAAAAAAAAGAAAAAGAAATCATCTTTCTCTCAGGGGACTCTTTCCCAAAGCTGTTCAGAGGGAGGAAACTCATATTGAAAAATGACAATTGACATTTCATGGAGGCCAGAAGGACAGAGGATGAAATAAATGAATTTGCAAGAAAGATGGGTGGAATGAGTGTGATTCAGTTCCTATTCCAGAGAAAGACAAGCTGGCTGACAAAAAAAAAAAAAAAATTGCCAAGCCAATGAAGGAAGGCGAAGGAGGTGGGATGAGAAATTCAGCTGGAGGGAGAGCAGATGAGACGAGACGAGAAGAGAAATAAAGCCCGCTGAGGGAGAAAAAGGGCCAATGTCAAGTCATTGCCTGCAGTATTTCACAGCTGGCTACAACAATGTCTGGGTGCAGGGATGGGCTGTGCTGACCTAATACATGCTGAGAAAACTATACTTGTGTGTGTGCGTGCGTGAAATCTTGCAGAGTCAGCATTATGGCTACTCAGAACCTTACTTTTGTCTCAGGCTGGCCTTTATTCTGCTTCTGGAAGAGACTGACTGAAACTGTCAGGTGTCAGGGAGATATTGTAATATTTCACGGTCTTAAAGAGAGGGATTGGCTCTTGAACAAAATAAAGATGTCACAGCATCTGCCAGTTCTGATGTCAGCCATTCAGCAAATTAGAGCCTGCTTTATTTTTTCAGTGTGGCCTGAAATGTGGGAGCTGCACACATGCCGTCTGTGTATCTTAATCATTTTTGTGCGTCACATGACAAACACACAACTGAAAACTCCCATAATTGTGTGACACAAGAGGAAAACCCCTCAAGAGCAACAACAAAAAAGTCATAGTTCCTCTTTGTTTAGTCAATCCCTCAATGCCACGGTATAAGCCAAGGTATTTCGAATTTCAGGTGGTGTGCAAACCTGCACACAATCCCATTGCATCCAGTCATTTCAGGTCATTCAGTCATTTCGCAATTAAGTCATTTTGATGTCTCACACTCCACATATATTCATGTGAAGCATGAACCAGGTTTAAGAGCGCTAAAAAGCCAGAAATTGTTATTTCAAGGTAAATGTTTAGTTCTGACAAACTTTTGACTTTCTTGACTATTGTTTGACTTTTTGCTTGTGGTGCAATCACCCCACTATTTTAACTATAAAGAAAACAAATCCTTTATAGACCGTTTCACTGAATATTAACAAATATTCACTGAATATGTCACTTCAGGTAGAAGATTCAAATCAGCCAAAACAAAAGTAAGAGGTTGTCTCAAGGTTTTGTTCAAGGTTTTGGACAACTCTCCATTCATATATAGTTTTTGCTCATAAATAATTTGCTCACTCTTTGGGAGACTTAGGACGTACAAGCTCATCATTTTCAATGTTTTCCCATCCCCATTTCTCCATCAGTATAGCTTGAAATTGGTGGCACATGAAGTGTTGTAGGGCTGAGCATGCAGTGTTGTTGTTATTGTTTGCCTCATTGAAACGGTCTATCGTTCTTCCACTGTTGTAGCGTCTCCATGGAAGTATGGATATTTTTATAGAATCAGTGTACTGTGTTTGTGAGTTCTCAGATGTCTACGATATGCACATGTTGAGGATGGACTTTGCATGGAGACCATAATGTAGGCAGCCATGTGGTTAAAATCATTAAAATCTCTTTACAAAATATTTTTGCAGATAATACTGCTGCTGCATGTCAGGTCTATGTCACATAACTTCACATTGCTGTATGCCTAAACTAATCCTGACATTAAATGGAATCAGATCAAGCTTTTTCAGGATTATCCTCACTTTTCTATTATCATGGCAGTTGACCTACATAAATAAATAAGTAGTTAAACAAAAGGACATGCAAACACTCTTCATGCACTTATGTATGTAAACTGCTGTTTCATCCTGCAGCTCTTCTTGCTGAAGAAGCACTTTAAAAAAAGGCAAGGGGAGAGCAATACCCAAGTCACATTCTTGGCCTTTCAGACGAAGACTGAAGGGAAGAAAGGCATGTGACAAAGAGAAAGGCTTGGTGGAAAACATATGAAAAAATGGCATTTCTGTGCATGAGCATCCAGAAATGGAAAATATAATGTGTCACAAAATTTATGGTGATGTAGTATACTAGTGGTGTGTCGTATATGGCTGAGAGTGCTGGAAAAAGTAAAGAGAAGAAACAGGAGGTGGAGAAGGAGGATTGTGTGAACTGGTGTCTGTCTTACATGGCAGCTCCAGGCCGGTGTGTCCTGTGGTGGTGCGGGACGCGGGGGGCGAGTGTCTGCCATCAGCCATGTCCGACTCTGAACACTGGGCCTCTCCGTGGATCACAGCCAGGCCTAGCCGCAGCCTCTCAGCATAGGACTGAGCTCTAAGACACAGACACACAGACACAGACACACAGACACAGACACACACAGACACACACACACAAACAAGTCAAAGAAACAGAGAAAAACAGTTAAGACACAAATGTGCAGCAGAAAGAAATCAGAAAATAATGCACATATGAGATACTGTTGTGTATAACAGAAAACGAGACTGTCTCTGACTTGCTTTTACCTCTTGGCAGCTGAAGGGGACTTTGCAACGATTATAGCATTCCTGTAGTCCGGGATCTGGGGAGAAATACCATTTACTGGAATACAGAGCTGATCTTCAATCTTTCAACCAAACATCACAAATACAATGGCTTTTTTGTTTAACCTGAGAACAATTTACAGCATTATCTTGCTCCTGGCCTTTTCTGGACAAAATGGCACAACTGTGTAGAATGTGCAACGTAATGCAGCCATACCTCCTCTTGGATGTACTGGATTAGGAAGGGCGAGGCCCTCAGATTGTCAACAGGGAAGCTGAAGAAGCCCTGGATCTCCTTCTGGTGGAGGTCCATGGTGATGATGTGAGTTAGGCCTGTGATGAGTGAAAACACCAAGTTTTGGTAAAGGTTCAAAGAAAAGCTCTTTGTTCATTAAAATGCAAATTACAGTACACAACATTTTAAGTAAATCAGTAAGGTAGTCATGAATAAATGTGGATAAAGCAATATCTCATATATAAACACATAAAATGCTAATTCTTTATGTAATATAACTTCATATTTCCATTCATAGGAATTTAATTTACAACATTGGCCAATAAATCATGAAATACAGCATTAAATCAATTATAACTGGCAAGCTGTACCAGCTTTAGCTAGCATGGATGCTAGTAGCTTGCAGACAATGGATCCCCTCTTTCTCATCTTGCACTGCTTGCTGTAAGGGAAGTAGGGAATGACGCCGATGATGTTCTTGGCACAGGAAGTCTTCAGGGCATAAGCCATAACCAACAGCTCCATGATGGCTGTGTTGACATCTCTGAGCAACAAAAGAGACCAAATCAAATAGAGTCTGTTACCACTTTTACCACTTTTTTTTGTAACTGGCACTACCACCCTGAGGGAAAAAATGTTAGAGACACTGTGTACATCAGCAGAACTGCCAGACCGCATAGTACACCTCCAGGTTACCTGGTGTCACAATCTTCCAACCCAACTGAAATACAGCGTTTTGCCTGATCTTACATTCACTATGAACAGATGTCAAAGTCCAATACAAAAGAAGATTATTTCTTGGTAACTTAAATTTATATTTTAGGTAGGATTACCTACCTAAAATATGGATCATGCCCTGTATCATCACGCCTTAAGCACATTTTATACTTCATTGAAAATAGTGTTTCTGCACATAAACTGACACTATTTGAGTGTTTTCTACTGTAAAATATATAACAAGCAAAAGGCTGATAGCCATTTCTGCATGTTTACATCTGTGGGTAACACAAACATCTTTGGATTATGAACACTGGATACAGGATGATATGGTTGATGACTTGATAAGGAATGATGAGTCAGCCGTCGAGCGTTTGTTTACCCAACAAGTTCAAATCAGCGCTGCAACTGTTACGGTCTCGCTCACATCTTGCAATGTGTTTTATCAATTCTAAAATTACAGGGCAATTCAGCCAGATACCATGCCACTGAGTAAAACGTGCATAAAGAGGCCCAACTTGTTTTTGTTCTCATTGCCTTGGCATAGGCAACACTGACACCACCCTCACCAGCCTCAGCCCCGCCAAGATATAAATATAACCTCAAATGCACCCAGGGTGTTTTCTGAAATGATCAATTGACAAAGAAGAATGACTTCATAGCTAAGCCCAGCAGGATCTAGAAGAAAATGCTACTCAGGAAAAAAGTTATCAACTTTACTTGCATGCAATAGAGGCAAAAATTTCATCAGTCACAATTTCTAGTGGCTGGAAATCACACACTGTATTGCAGTTAGATATCGATGAAGCAACATTATGATTATGATGTTGATGACTGAGACAGATTTACTACAGCATAAGGCAAACAGTATGTGGTTGGTGTAATGTGATGGTATTTGTTTCCTTTTTGGCCTTGACGGTTTGAAACCAGAGAGCTAACACAAAGGTCAGTGGCCTCTTGGACCTGCACAGTTATTCATACTCTCTGTCTCACTTTACCAGCAGCAGACAGTCAACAACAGCCCAACTATAGAGAGAAACTGTGTGCTATAGGAATCTTAAATGAGACATGGAAAAAAGAAAATTGCCTGTGGGCCCAGTGAACGTTATAGGCTCGGTCCCCTACCATGTAGAAAGCCTTTCAGCTCCGGCCGTCTTGACTTGTTTTCGGTTAATAATACAATAATGACAATAAAGTTTATTAGCGTAGGTATTTTAATTGTGACTAATGGAGCTAATATAGTGCGTTGTACGTATTTTTAGAGGAGCTTCGCCACTTAAATCAAAGATGTACATTGTGGGGACATTTTAGTGTTTGTCGCATAAAGCTATAAAGGTACAGAAATCATGTGATCTCTGCAGATAGTAGTAGTCTTTGGATGATTGAATTTGCATTTATAAATGTGTGAATTTGTGAATTAAATTATATATTTGTCTATTCAATTTTGCAGAAGGCTATAAAGATTTAGGCACAAATAAAATTTCTGACTCCAAACATCCATGCCAGACAAGTATTTGTATTAAAGTTTCAGTAAACAGTAAATTTTAATCCTGATCACTATGGACAACTAATGTAAACTACCTACTATTTAACAGAAGTCCTCTTTTCCAGCCAGGGGGGCAAAAGCCCTGGAAACTTAAACATTTATGATACTGTTGTTCTAATACACACCTCTGATGAAATTAATTCACGTGGAAAACGGAGGTGGTTCTGCCAGTCTCTTGACAGTTGCCCTGCAAACAGCCCTCTTTACTATCTGTTAATTAAGTAGTGTCCACCTAAACAGCTCTTTTTATTGCTTGCCACTTTAATTTGAATGCAATGCTTTTGTTTATATCATGTTTTGTTTATACTGAGATGAAACTGTTGCAGTGAAGCTTATTAATTATTTGGAAACCTTATCTTCTTCCTCTTTCTCACCATGAACGCTTCAAATTTAAAAGACTGTAAGTGTGAAAGAATACTTTTTATTTGTCAAATAGGCTTTTTTCTGAGCAGCCATTTTGATATGAAATGGTAGCTAAACACAGGTGTTACTAATCACATTAAGGTTCTATTCTATTTAGGTGCAGAACATTCATTAATGTGATTAGTAGCACCTGAGTTTACCTGCTATTTCATGTCAAAATGGATGCTGTGAAAAAGATCTATATTCAGTTACTGGTTTCTTTCACTGATTCAACCTTTTTTAAAAGGAATTGCCAGAAAAATTAATATATACTGGGATTAGGGATGCGAACAATTAATCGATTATCGATTGTCGATAAGAAATTACTCGATTAAAATAAATTAATTGCAATTAATCGCATGTTTCAAGTAGCCTTAAAGTAGCCTTGTTATTGCATTGCTCCATTTGTGAATATGTTCTTCCCTGCTGTTAAGAATAAATATTTTATAAAGGAATATGATTTGCATTTTCTCTTTCATAAGAAAGATAGCATTTTCGTAGAAAGGAACCTACTGATTCAGAGGGAAATTCAGCTTCTCAGAAAAATTGCCGCTTATCAATTAATCGATCATCGATCGATAAGATGAAACAACTATCGATTAATGAATTACTCAATAATTTGCATCCTAGTCTGGGATATAAACCATTATTATTCAAAACTATAAAGATATTGTGACATAATTTTGTCTACACAGCCGACCACAACCAGATATAAATGAGGTCTCTCTCTCTTTCTCTTTCACTCTCTCCCTCTCCCTCTCCCTCACCTGGGAATGGTCTGGATGATAAAGATGTCTTGACCACGGACGGACTCTTTCACATCCACTCGAGTCTCTGACAACAAGACAAAACAAACAGTCAGGGTCCAAGTGCACAGTCAAGCGCGACGGCACGAAACCAGACCTCAGCAGATAAACTCTACACTTGAAATAGATATTCGATGTGAAATGGGGGGACTTGAAGGATATTGCTCAACCTTACCTCTGTTTGACTCTTGATAAACCACTGACTTGCCCAACTCAACACCCAAGCGTCTGGAAAACAGAGAGAACAGAGGTGATAGACAGTGTCAAAACACGCACACACACACACACTCACACACAACCTTTTCAACACTAACCTCAACTAGTAAATGATTAATTGATGCATCCCATTAGCAAGCTGGTTTCAGAAGCAGCACCTTGGAATATGAAGGTTGTCAGCGTTATGTCAATGCTGAGTGTTTGCTGAGTGTCAGTGTGAGTCATTTATTGCAGGTTTCCTCCTTATCTGCTTTTGTATGAGCACTTGTTGAATGTGTCTCCCTCTACTACACTTTTCCAAACACTGACTGGATGCTGTCAACAGGAGACGAGCCGACCATCGATAAATCAGAGTGACTATAAAGAGTGCCCTGTCAAAGGCCACTTTGTTGTCAACATATCTGATCAAATGCGGCACGCTATCAACTGTGCACACAGAGAGAGACAGGTGGGTAAGTTTGCAAATTTAAGTCTTTGTTTAGCTCGGTAGCATAAAAGGTACAATGTGTAAAATTGCATTCAAGTGACTCAGCTGACAAAAAAGGAGAATGTATAAAATGTGATGGCTGAGTCTATACAGTTCTCTTCTCATTGGCTTGATTCACTGATGAATTACATACATAACCTTAGTGAGGACAATCAGTTTGTGGCACCATCAAAGAAGAAGCAAGCCACTTAAATGTCAATGCTGTGCATAAAACATACAGTTAAAGTTGATATACAGTGTAAAAAATTCACCCATGCAAAAGCTCTCCTGCATGGGTGAAGTCACAAGCACAACAAGACCAGGCATTAGGAAAACAACTGTGTCAAGGATAATTATGTGTCAGATTTCAGACTAAGAAGTTCCACTCTGATATCAATTCAAAACAAAGAAAGCCGCCAATGGCTCTGGCAAGTTAGGAACAGATGACTGAGGGTTTGGCTTTGTCATGTGGGAGGCTCCTCCTGTTCGGTTAGCATGGATTCCTTCAGGCACGACAGGGCTCCCTGGCCTCTATGGCTTCGCCCTGTTTACATGCCTGAACCTGGATATCATGCATGATAGGGTCATTAACTTTGATGACTACACTGAAGAGCGCAAATTAAAAACACTGATCAGAGAGGCCTGGGATGCAAGAGCTGGGCCTGCTTTCAAAACATTGTCTCAGTCCATGGACCATCTATTTGATTGGCCAGGAAAAGATCCAAAAATGTTGCAAAGGCGACCCAGTTGGCAGCGTTATGCACAGCTTTCAATCTGTCACATTAGTATGGTTTTACAAGGCAGTAAAGAAGGAAAAATGGGTTCAGTTCACACACCCAGACACAACATGTGCATGTCAGGGTGAATATTCTCCATGTATGATTTTTTCCATCAGGATTTTGTGTGTTAGGTCCTCCCATTTCACACCAACCTTTCATACACCAGACTTCACCTTTGCACTATAACAAAACTCTATTCAGCTTTGTAATTGCAATGCAATCCCCCCTAATAGTGTTCTGCGGTGTTGCCAAACAGTATGAAGGGGGTAAGCTCTTTTTCTCTGTGGGGGTAAGGCAATACAATGCTGCTTGGCTGACTGACAAGTCTGCAGAGCCAGGGGGAAAAATGGCTGCCTTTTTGACCCATCAGTCACCTCTGAAATAGACAAACAAAATGAGATGATGGCAGTGATGTGGCAGTTTGCTCAACTTTAAAATGGAACACTCCTGTTTCAGTTTCATTTTATATTAAGATGCATGGAATCTGTTTCTTCTCTACTGCACCAAAGAACCGTTTAAATGCCCCAGGAATCTTGGCTTAATAGGTTATGCTTTGCTGCCAAAGTGACATCCAGTATACAAAATTAAGTCTGTCTGTGCATATTCCCAGGCCGTATGTAAATAAGGAGTGTCTGAAGTATGCTGCTTTTATCATAATGATTCTCAGTGGCAAGTCCTTTGAAGCTCCTGTGATGATGCCCTGACAAAAAGCATGATTTGTCCTAATCTAATAAAACATATCTCTCATCTTCACCCCATAAGAGCGTTGTTCATTTGTGCAATGATGTCATTACTGATGATGGGCTATAAAAAGAAAAAAGTCTGACACACGCTGGACATTTTCAATCCGTCTGACCATCTTAATGCTAAATAAGTGCAAATATTCAGTATTTCCACCACAGTTTCACTCTTGTCAGATTGGAAAAGCCTCTGAAACAGCATTTAGATGATCATATGACACTAAACCTCTCAACTGAAACCCAGTCTAATTACATTCTTTAAGTGTTAACAGCTCCTTGAGGCAGGGTGACACACCCCACCCATACAAATATAAGGGAAACTGTGGGATATATTAGGCATTTGAACAACTATACAAAGGAAAAGGAAAATTCTAAGTAGGCGTTACGGATATTTTATGAAGAAGGGAGGACCCTACATCCTATCTGAAGCACTGACTGGTGGGAAACATGTAAATAATAACAATAAAAAATGCATTTCTTATGAAGGCAGCTGATATTAAGAGTATGTATTATAAGCTGCATTACCTCATAAGATTATGACTGAATTCATCCCCTCTAGGGATTAACCAATATAGCCAGAACTGTAATTGTCATGTCAGGTTCTATCATGCCACTGGCAGTGGTGTCTGTATTTTTTAGTAGCCCAAAGTGTGTTTGTTTGTTTGTGTGTGTGTGTGTGTGTGTGTGTGCGTGTGTGTGTAGACTCGTTGTGCCTAAACCTGATCACATTCCAAATACACACACCCAGTCATCTCAGGCCACCTGCAGCTTTGATCCTCAAGTTTACTGTCATGGACATGGGAGGTGCTACGATGGCTCAATCGTCAAAACTACATGGAGACGATAAACATAAACAATGCAATCAAAAGTGTATTCATGTTTATAAGTTGTTTTTTTTTAAACCGTACTTACTCTGTAATCTTCTTGGCCAGCTCGGTGGAGGCAGTGGTGGAGTTGGCAGAAAAAACACGGTAGCCACTTTTCGAAACATTCATTTTCGAGTAACCATACGACAGCTTTGGAGTTTGAGAGTGAGAGGCAAGAGACTTGTGAGCCCCAAAACGCCTAATGGGCATATTGCTTTGGAATCAATTTGGTATGTTGTTCTTTCTTTGCCCCAAAACCGTTGAAGTGTCCGTTATTACCTGGACAATGGCATCCACACCAAATTTAATTACTGACTGATTTGACTACTACCTTGCAGACGCGTCTGCAAGTAGCCAACATCAACTAAAATGTATTTAATTAATAAAGAAACAATACTGAGCTTACTGGGGTTTTCTTAAACAACACTACAGGATGAAGTAAAATTTAAAAAAAAAAAAGCGCACACATCCCACGAATAACCAGAGGCTACATTCGTCTCCGTTGGGTTGAGTAAACAACCACCTTTTAAATCGATGACCACAAAAACAAGAGTCTAGCACGCAACCGAGAGCAGTTAGAAAGCTGAGCTCTCTGTTTCCACTAGGGCCAATAAGGTTCCAATACGCACACGAAATGTTTTATAGTCCCGAAAACAACCGATAAAAACCCAGCTGGAGTCGGTGCGCTGCTACAATGTAAGAAAACAAAACTCCGCTTCTAGATTTCAAATGTGTCGACTGTAACTTTGTTGCAATGCGGTCGCATTCGGCAGCAGAGAAGGAGAAAAAAAATGCCACGAGCACACGTTCATTGGATGGTTGAAAGGTGGGAGTGACGTTCGAATGATCCAATCAGGACCTAAGCCCAAACAAAAGAGGACGGTGCGAATATAGAGTCCCCCAATCACTGCGTAGTATTCGCCTGACATCAAATTAAAGCGCAACACAACGCATGTGGTGTCATCATGGATGTACTGGGTTTAATCGGTTTCATACGCGAGAGAACGACTGTTGCAGTGCCATAGGAAGTTGTTTTTTGTTTTTTGCCTGTGACTCCGACCAGAGGAGTCGAGGAACAAGCCCTTTGATCATTACGAGGTTATTTACTCGAGTAATTATAACGTGCCATCAAATATTTAACATATATTAACACAATTTAACACAGCTTACAGATAGGAACACAGGCAGGCCCACATGAGAGTTATGTTAAGTAAAGAAATGAAAGAGAAAGAAAAAAAATCTACATTCAAATTCTTCTCAAGTGAACTTGCCCAAGAATTGTTCTTTATCTAGTGCTCATTGTTTTGTCTAATTAGGCCTAATATTTTGCCCTTTTGTCAGTTTCAGATTGGATAGGGAGATAAACATCAAAATTAAGTATTGTATACCTTACAAAATAACCAATAACCAGTATGGTTTATTTTGTAGGCTATGAGCAATGTACTCTGATTTAGAAATCTAAAAGCATCAACATCTAAAATTTGAAGAGATTTTTTGCAAAATCACATCACTAGCAATTTGGTGATGTATCTGTTGCTTGCATAATAAACTCTTATATAGAGAAAAACCTGTGCACCACCATCATATCAACACGTGAGGGTCAGACCATGTCTGTCTTAAACAGACATAGGGCTCTGGTCTAGTGTTAGTATCCTAACTACACAATGTGACACAGAAGTCAGTAAGGTCAGTAACCCCAATATAAAGTCTGGTAATTTTTTCACTTACACAAGGAACATAAAGTAAATTCACTTAAACAAGTTGCATTGGTCTTGGGGATATACTTGTGATCATTTTAATAAAGTTCCTTTTTCACATAGCAGTATTACTACTATCCCCATAAATGTAAATAATAAAAAATGATGAATTCTAATCAAATAATGAACCCAAATTGTTTGTTCAACAAATCTGAAAAATCCACCTTTATAATGGTGGGCGCTTGCTTTATGATCATAAGTATTTTTATTCAAAGCATGTTATCAGTGATATAGAGCCCTTTATCAGCTGATAATATAATAACAATGTAATAATGTAATGCTATTACATTCCCTGGGAATGCATTACATTAATAGGTTATATTACATGTGGGCAAGGCATACATTATCCAGTACTTATTATATAATCAGGAGCCCCCCAGGTGGGAACTGAACCCCCAAACATCATCAAGCCATGACTTTAAGCACTGGAGAGGATCTCTAATTTGCCATCTTGAGGTTACACTTGGTATTACTACAGTTCAAGCCTGGTAAATATTTCACAATTACCAGATGAAAAATTCACCTCAAAAAGGATGACTTTTACAGGAGTTTATCAGGAGCTGGTTTTCCTGCAAATACTAATGTACTTTTGACTGTCAACTGGAGATCGTACTTCTCCAGCCTTTTATGTACCACTGCATCCCTGGAAATCTGTCACATAGTTTGATGGCAGTATTTGGTCTAACATCAGTGTTTCCGTTTGGTCTTTGCGGAATTAAACTTGATCAAAACAATGATTCAAAACGCACGTCTGTCTAAGAGCATAATTTAAATGTACTAAAATACAAAATGGCATTTGTGATATAAAATACTTTCTTCATTTTATATACTACACAGGCAGATCAGAATCAGAAATCAGAATGGCTTGGAGATTTTCAAAGGGAAAAAAGTGCACACTAGCCTAGGTACAGGCAACTTTTTTTTCAGAAGATTAACTCACAGATTTTAATAGACAGTGACTCGGGCTTGAGCAGACTTCTGCTTCACAAGTGATCAAAATCTCTTCATGTGGAGAAAGAAATGGTTGACTAAAGTATGCCAAATCTTGTTATGTAACATGCTTAATACTAGAGGAGATCCAATAGCTTGAGCCTGCCACACAAGTACTTCTCTAATGTTTGGGGCTTGGCTAGACATTGTCGTTCATGTTCTGTGAGCGTGGAACCCAAACAAGCCATTTCTTGTGTCATATGATGATTCACCAGACACCAGACCACAGCTTATGAAATAGTTGTTTATGATCCTGTGCACCAGTTTTGATCAGTGGATCACCACACCTACTCTAGGTTTTGCTACATTCCATCACAGGAGTTACCACCAATAATAACAACACTGTCATCCTCATAAAAAGATGCTAACAAAGCAAATAAAACATAGGGGAGTGTCTTTTAGCATATAAAGGAATAAGGTTGGTGTAGTTGTTTTAGGCAAATGTAGCCACCCTAAAATCACAGTCAGGTGTTTAATCTAACAATGGCAACTGCACATCCTGTATTGTTGTCCTCCCTTTTAAGTCTTAATTCACTCTTCATCTCTTCGTCCAGATTTTGTTCAATTTTATCAGGTCAATGTCCTGCATTTACCTATAACCATTCATCTTTTCACTTCCTGTTTCCTCAGCTTTCTCTCTGAGATCCTTCCTCATTTGAGTGGTCTGTTATCCTTTTTTTCATTTCTTCTTTCAGTGTTTTGATCTTTGTGCAAATGGCATTAGCTTCCAGTTGATGCGGTCTTTCTCTCTCAGCCTTTCAACACCTTTTCTTTGAGCAGGTCCAGGATGACCTGCCTCTCCTGGCTTTCAAGCTCAAACCTCCTCTCTCTCTCTTTCCTCTCAGCTCCCAGACGCTCCCTCTCCAGGGCGATCTTACCTGACAACAAAGAAAGGGAAATGAAACATGTTACTAATCGCCCCTTGAGGATAATGTTGGCATGGCAGCCAGCAAAGCCTTATTTCCTCCTTTGACTTCGGTTTTAACAAAACTTTGATCCTTTTCAGCTCATATTTTTATGACAGATTGGTGCAAATGGCAAATCTCCCGTATTTCCATAATTCACTTGACAGATATGTGATTGTAATTTAAATGTCATAGTCAGAAACTTCAGCATGACGGTGACATTTTGAAATTGTTATTCCTTCACCATGCACATGTTGCAGTGTGCAGAAAACTCAGAACAGCTTTCAACCGCTCCAAAAACGAGAGCGTTTGCATTGTCCGCATTCCACAATGAAACCAATGCGCCACCTTATCATATTTCCATGAGGAATGCTAACAGTACCATTACACAATTTTCTGCTTAGTGACAAGTGACAATCAAACGTGCCAGTGCAGAGGCTTTTTTCTCCACAATGTGACAAGTTGCTGGGATGAAATAAAATAAATTCAAAATGTCAAGACATGTCTTTGACTTTGTGGAAAAGTGTTATAAATATTACAGCTGCTAATCATTGTGTGCAGTCATTCAATTGGATTAAATAGGCTATAGACCACAATAGCACATCATGTCACAATATTCCTATGTTTTATCAACTTACTGCATGTTTCAAAAATATTTTCCAACAACTATTGATTGGTATTGCTTTACCATCACATCACAAAGCCATTAAAATAGGTGGTAACTTGGAAAAATGACAGAATGCTAAGCTAGGTTATAGCTTGCAATTTGTTTTTCTCATAACTGATCAAAATCCACTTAAATAAAGTGCACTTCTGATTCCAACTAGTCAAAGATAGTCTCAGTCATATTTAGAAGCAGTTTATTTTACCGCTATTCATTTGCACATTAATCTAGCACAGGGCAAGATCCAGAATCTTGTTTGGGCAAATATTTGCATGCCATATTTGAGTGTTATGCTTGGATCTGCTCCATTAAGGCGTGCACTGTTTTTGGCACAGGTGGGCGTGGTTTTCACTCCAATTAAACACAGCACATGCCGGGCGGAGGTGGTTTGGCAAGAACAGGTGTTAACCACACAAAAAGCTATGTGTGGTGGTGGCATGGTGAATAACAGAAAAGGGTAAACAGTAAAACAGTGAATTGATGTCACTCAGGCACGCACAACCATAACTGTTCTTCATGCTGGCAGTTACAGAAATGTATTTGTTCCAGTCAACTGAAGAAGCTACAACCATGGCTTTATATTCATGTCAGGGATGGAGTGAGTATCATTTGCAGCTGTGTTTAATACTTTAGACCCGCCCAGCTGCAGGGTGGAGCCAGCTGCAAGCTCATTTGAACTTGAAATATAGGGCTAAGTTTGTTGCGCTTGTTGGCTGCATCCTCCTCTATTCTCTATTTTCTTTATGTTTGCTCCCCTCTTCCTCTTTTTACTCTCTATTTTGTTTACAGCTGAGCTCAGTCTGTGTGCTGAGCCCGCCAGTTTGGGAGGGAGTGGCTCTCATATCCCCTATCAGCATCTGTATGTTTTTTTTTGTTTGTTTTGTTTTTTAATGTTTTTTAGGGGCGAGGTTGTCACTAGCAGCACTGTTTAACACAGACTCAGGACAAAGTGGTGCTGGGCTGGTGAGAAGTCACTGCTCAGCTCACACAGCAGGTACACTTTATGATAATTTATAAATGTATTATATATTGATCCCTGACCCATCACTGGCCCAAACACTTAGCGGCCCACTGTGAATCTTCCCAATTCTCCAGATTAGCTACTCTGTGTGTCCATTGTTATTTGTTGACTCAGCTGTCCAGTGTGCTGACAATGACATATTTGTTGCCCGCAGCTGATAGATTGTACTCCATTTAAAGGAATACTCCAACTTTTTGGGCAAAGTACCCTTTTTACCGACTTAGGACTGAGACAAGACGTTTGATACCATTTTCACCTCTGTGCGCCCACTGGTTCTGTTTGTACAGGTAGCATTTCATGCTAGCTTAGCATAAAGAACTGTTGAATACATGTATCCTTCCATCTGTGTTCAGCAGTTATAGTTCCTACCATTTAACTTCTCCTAAAATGACTCTTGTTTTTAAAAAAAATTCCTTATTTACACAATACATTGTGTAAATAAGCCTGGAGTTGCTGAACGCTTTATTTTTTCACTTTGCTGGAGCTAGGCTAATGGCTCCTGTAGACTTCAAACCTTTATGCTAAGCTAACACAAAATGCTACCCATAGGAACCAATCAGTGGACATACAGAGGTGAAAATGGTATCGAACATCTTGTCTCACTCTGGGTGAGTCAGAAAAAGGGTATTTTGCCCAAACCCTTGGAGTATTCCTTTAAGCAGTTTTCTCAGCGTTGTGCTGCTATGTAAGGAGTCTTACACTGCCACATTTGAATGGAGTGGACCCTCTGTAAACCTTACTCCTCTGAATTTCCAGTTCCTCCCTCCGCAGGGCAAGTTCTTCCTCCCGCAGCCGTTGCTCCGCCTCTGAGCGTTTCTCCAAGAAGCTGAGGATCTCGGAGTAGGTCTGGCAGCAGCACTGGCAAGGCCGCTTTGCCGTAGGCGCTGTCGAGAGCTCAGCCAGTTCCTCACGGTCCTCCTCTGGCTCTGCGGGCACATTAATAATAAGACAATATTACTCTTGATAGGCAAAGTTTTTTTTTTTTTACCAAGCACAGGAAAGGTCAGAGGTCACGTCACCTCCAGAACAGCACTCCAAAGCTGGTAAGGATTGAGTGTCTTGCTCAAGGACACTTCAGCAGGGTGGATGCCTGCCAACAGAAGGCCAAGGAAACAGTCTCTCATTTAGGGCTGCAATTATATTTACTGATCTAGTGAATCTACCAAATATTTGATCAATAAATTTTGTCTACAATATATTAAAACAATGACAAATGTCTATCACAAGTTACCAGACCCTAATTGCCATGATGTTGCTGGGCCTCGTCTGACAGGGGGAGGCCTAGAATCTTGAATGTCATGAAGTGATTTACTGGCTTTTTTCAGAACTAACCTACCGGAGCCTCCTAGTGGTGACAACTAAACACTACTAGGGACAGGTCCAGCAAGCACAGACAATAACAAGCAAGCTTTACCATTTGTGAGGACATGTGGTATTTTGTATTGATGAATGACTTTGATGAACAATTAATCGATTTTCAAAATTATAAGTAATTCATTTTATGTCTATCAACTAATCGATTAATCAACTAGTCATTTCAACAGTTCTGTCATTTGAGGGTTGAAATAGGTGAATTCATTTGTTTTATTGACTGATTTCCACAGATGATTATTTACAGAATATATATTTTATCATTTGAGTTAAAGATTTACAAAGGATGCTACTTGGTGGACTTGTAATAAAAAAAAACAAAGAAATGGAAGCAAAATGAGAACCCGTCTCCGGGATCAAGAAAAAAAGAATTTCGTTCTGAGTTTCCTAAAGTGTTTTTGTCGTCATACCTGGAGCAGCTGTCTGTGTGATGGTGACGTTGGGTTTGTCCTGCTCAGGTAGATTCAGTTCTTCCATGGCTCGCTTTCGTAACTCCTCATCCTGATGATGATAAAGACAAGAATAACACTAAATACTTTTAAAACAAGAAGAAGAGGAAGAAGAAGCAGTAATTGCAATAGTAGTAGTGGTTGTGGTGATGATGTAGTAGTAGTAGTAATAGAGGTAGTGTTAGTAGTACAAATCATAGCAGTAGCAGTATTATTATTACTATTATTATCATTAGTAATAGTACTATCCTCTTCTGTTAGGGCTGCCACGAGTTTCCAGCAGTGGTTTAAGTAAAAAACAAGGCTTAAAATTTTCTGTTTAATGTCAAAATGCAATTCAGATGTATTGTGTCATGGCATGATAAAATTCCCCCCTGGAAAAAAACACAAAATTCCCCTAAAACTTAGACAGGGGCAAGAAAGGCGGACTAACGCTCAAGCATTGTCACTGGAAATACTCACCTCCATAACAGTTCACCCCTCCTCTTACATAAACTAACACTACACCACCACACCTCTGACCCCCACCTGGTACTTGGTGCCCTCACCGCTGGTCAGGAGCCCCTTCTCGGCCTCCAGTTCCAAAACCTCATGGAGCAGATCCTCCTTTTGAGCATACAACCTCTCTGTTCCAAACCTGCAAAAAAAACGAAAGCAAACACATCATGACATGCCCAGTGTAGTCCGGTTACTCCCTGAGGTAATATGACATATGAGCGGTCACTAACCTGCGCAGGCTGGGGTAGTCTTGCTTCTTGTAGTAGTCCAGCAGCAGCATGGTCCTCTCCCTGCACCTCCTGGCGTCCACCTCAAAGTTTTCATCCTGGAGGGCTGCTGTGATTATCTCTCCCACACGGGCCCAGATGCGTCCTTAGGAGGGTTCACACAGAGAAACACAGTCTCACTGTGAAACCCTGCTTTCCATAAAAATGCTTAGATTTCAATAAACTTTCAATAGGTCTGATGCATTCTACAGTGATGTAGTTTTCCGTCCCCAATCCCTATTTTTGTCATATGGGGAGAAACTAAAAATAGGGGAAAAAAGAGTTGAAGGAACCTCAAAACCTGCAAAGGATTCTTTAGTAGTATCTCCTAGTAAGTGTCCTCCACTTGTCTTTTTGTGGCTCTGAATGATGCAGCCCCACTGCATTTTTACTTTGTGAAATGCAAAATAGCTGCAGATGTGACATTGTTTTAAATGAAAGGTTTGATTGTGAAAAATTAAAGGAGAAAAGGAAAGATGCACCCTCAGATTCTCTTACACTGTTATACACAGTATCATGAATCTGGGATGACCAGTGTATTCAAGGAGCTATTTTGTGAAGAATTTTTGTAATTTCCTTTTTTTTCCTTGGTGTACCCACTTTCCCTCAACCCGCCTCACAAGCCAACTGGTTTATGAACTTTGGGGCATTTCAATAATTGTGTCTGTGCCACTTATTCAAATCGCAACATGCCTTGTGGCAGCACTGCAGTCTAGATTATTGAGGCTGGGGAAATTGGTTTCTCTTGCTCTTCTGTGATGGATTTCTCCCTGTATGACTGTTGAATATTGGTGCAAAATGTTGAATCTAGAAAGAGCTGCTTTATGACACTTGCCACTGATGTTTTAGACAGATGAAATATATGAAACTATCACACTCTAGTGTTGCTGCACTGAAAATATCAAAAAATAAATGACCAAGCAACAAAACAGGGCTAGGACTGAGAGTTTTTTTTTTTTTTAAGTTTGGTAAGAAAAATTATCAATGCGTTCCCAACCTGACTCCTTGGAAGCAAAGGGGTTTTGGGCAATAACTTCCCGCAGGAGGATGATGTCGTGCCGGGCTGAAAAACGCACCTGACGCTTCCGTGGGGTGGTGGATGGACCAGCCAGGGAGAAACCTGAGGGTGAGAACAGAAGAGAATAGAAACACTCGGTGCCCCTGAGCAGAACACTGACTCCCTGTCAGCTCTATGGGTGCTGCGAGAGAAAAGACAATTGCCCTGCAGGGATCAATAAAATCTCACATTATTATAATGATGGTGGTGGTGTTGATGATAATGATGGTCATGATGATGATGATTATCATCACAAGATTTAGATACCAATCTCACTGTCACTAGTAAGGTTTGTAATGGAGGGTGGACTCATTTTAACCCAGTTAACCCACCTTTTTAATTTCACATAGATCTTTACAATCTAAGTTTTTATTATATAGCATAACAAGTGGAACAAACTAATTACATTTTAAGGGGAAAATAAAGGGTAATTGTGATTTAGAACAGTGGTTGTTTAACCACCTTTGTATTACTGCTAGTCTAAATGATATTACTATGGAGATGCTGCATAATAACTCACAAATAATAATACTAAGGGATAACTTGGGCCTGTGTTTTGGTGCAGAGAGAGGTGAGTGGTGACCAACATCTGTCAGCTGCAGCCGCCCCGTTTGACAGATGACAGCGGCTAATTCTGCCTGAAGTAGTCCGTCTACCCTGCAGGCACAGCAAGCGTTTAGAAAAAGAAACCAGCAACAAAATAAATAAATAAATAAAAATAAAAAAGACGGACTGTAAAGCACTGACTGCCTTACAATACAGCACGTCCGTGCCAAACCACGCGTCAGCCGCAGCCGGAGAAAGATGAGGATTTGTGTATAAACCGACAGAAGCACCAAATACCGGTCAGGAAATGTTAGTCTAAGTGGTAAAAAGGCGTGTTGGACTAACGAATCTCACCGTCGTTGGTCGGCATTTCCACCACTACCCGTTCCATGTCTCTGTTTTGTACATCCGGGATCCGCCTGACGCGCACTGTACACGTCCACTCACCAGTACAGGTTTCCTACTGACGTGTAACTCAACTTGGCGGAGAATCTGGCAAAACTGGAGAGCCGCTCACAGCGATTTGAGGTGCACCGACTCCGCGCGGCCACGAGATGGAGCCAGAGAAACGTCTTAAACTGAACGTGGTTCTACTGTGGGAGAGATTCAGGACCGTGCCTTAGACCTGGGCCTTTCAAACCTTTTCATGTTTCAGACCCCCATTAAGCCTCATTTGAAGTGACTTTGCCTCAGGGAACCTGATATGAGAACATTTTGTGTGTTAAGCTGTTTAGATGTTTAACTTGAACATAAAAATAGATTGAAAATGAAATAGATGAAATGGATTCAAAGTGGAGAGATTAAAACATAATGTTGATATATAATCAATCATTTAAAAAAAAATGGCAATTTCTACTGAAATTATAGTGAAAGTAATGTTTACCTCATTTTGCTGAGGACCTCATGGAAACCCCTCAAGACCCCTGGGAGTCCTCAAACCTCGCTTTGTAAACTGCTTTAGACTACAGTACACATCCTATTTGATAAGATTACAGTACAACTAAACTCCTAAAATGAGTATTTTTTTATAAGACATGACTTAATACAGATACACTGTATTTTGGGCAGTAATCGCATTGGTGAAACAAAAAATAAATTCAACAAATTCAATAAATAAATAAATAAATCATCCAGATGCTTTTTCTCATTCTGCCTTCTACCTTCTAAGTAATAGAAAAATTAAACTATTCATGAGGACTCCTCGAGCCCCTTCAGGGACATTTGGTTCATCACTTTATTTGAATTTCCATTAGTTGATACCACATGGCAATTATTTTTCCTGGGGTTCACACAAAACACACAAACAATTATCCAGTCCTGGGACCTCCAGACAGACCAGTGCACATCAGGACAACAGAACAACCACACCTTAAAGGACTCGCCTGTATTCACAGTGATGCCAATGACCATTTATTATGGGAGGTGTTTGACTCTAGTGGGCTTGTTAAACTGTCTCGGTTCTGCAGCCTGTTTGTGAATTCGGGGATTTTAGCTCAGTTGAAAAGGTCTGAACCTTCACATCACTCCCTTGAATAATGATCAAGATATCATAACTGCAGAGATTGACATCCATTCTCCAATCTGAGATAATGTTTAATATGAGCGCCAAATCTTTATAAATCTAACGTAGGAAAGTTTAGGTAATAGAGCTGGGGATACTGCTGTGAGTTTGGACAAGGATTGGGAATCGTGACAAATTTAAGTGAACAAATCAAGATAAATACTGTTGGCCAAAATTCATGGCAATGTTGTCAATCTCAACATGTTATCTTTGTAGTCATATCATAGTTATACATAGGCCTGTACTATTACTGTCTGTCTGTCTGTCTCTCTCTCTCTTTCATCTTTCTGTCCCTTTCCAGTCCTTTTTCTGTCTCTACTGATTTGATCTAATAATGAACTCTTCTTAAGTGTCTAATACTCTCAATAGAATTAGGGAAAATATGAGCAAAAACAAAGCAATGTGTTGTGTCCTTGTTGAGTGAAACTCCAACTGTTAATAATAACAGTGATGAATAATAGCTCTTCTGATAGTCTGTTCCCCCATCAAATCAATGCACTCCAGCATAAGACCATACTGTAGATATTTGGAGATCTGCTCCAGCTCTGCTGACCTATTTGACCAGTCTGTTGGAGCAGATGATAAAGTCTTGCATGTTAGTGAACAAATGTGCATTGTGCATGATGCTGGCATGATGCTTTATATTGGGACTTATAGCTTAATGGTCTGTGCATCAGGAAAAAAACATATTTCAATGTAGGAATGATCATTGGTCAGCTGGTACACTGAAAATGGAAAATTGCAGACCTCAATATTGGTGCCATTTCAAAATGACTGACTCAAAGCAATTTAATTCAAAATTCCAGTTTATTACAGTAAAACAGAAGTAGCACAAGACACCTAGTTAACACCGTGCAGTAAAATGCAGATGTCATATGAAAATGAAATGCATATACAATACATATCAATAGAAGGAGAGAAGGAGCTAGTGTTGTGAAAAGTAACACAATACTCGGTTGTATTGATTTTATTTTATTTTATTTTATTTTTTGCACAGCTATGCCTGTTACTCAGATGTTTTTGTCAAACATAATTGCCTTAAGTGAAGAGAAACTTTGAGAGATGAAATTCAATTTGAATTGCAGTTGGCACGGTTACAGGGCTGCAGGAGTTCAAGTTAAAGCTTTGTGCTGGAAGGATCACTTTGATGGAAATCCAGATGAAGTGACCTGTACATAGTCTGAATGAGATGATGAGATTTTTTTTTGATCAATGCTTTCACTTGTCTTCATTTGCAGGGGAAAAAATCCTGCCTGTCTTTTTTTTTTTTTTTTTTTTTTTTTTTTTTGCATGCATGCATCCTCATACATCTACTGCCACACAGATACAATAAAACTCTCATCTATGCTCAGGAGGGATAAATGGATTTATGGATGAGGCACACTGGCAGCAAGATGTTGATTCAAAATTTAAAACTTTACTCTCAGGCACCTAAGGACATTTTTCGAGTTCAACTTTGTCCTCATATACTCTGAGTTCACTTACAATATCCTGAGTTTCATATGAACCACTCATGGATTGCTACACAGATCCGTCAATCACAAACCAGTAGATTAAGTCTTTTTTTCTGACTCTCGTGTCATATATTGAGTGCCGGCATAGCCTGAGTGACAGATGCAAGATGTCTGAGTGAGTTACTTCATCTTGACTTGACGAGTGACAGAGTGACACCCTTTGGTGTTGTGCAGAAATCTGCCGTTTTGCAAAACGCTGTGACAGCTCCCTCTCTCAATTGTTGGCTTCCTCCGTCGCCTCGGTGGCATAATAGACCTGTCATCAGCACCGTCCTCCGCCATCGCTCTCCTGCTTTTGTCTAGACAGCAGTTTATCAAACATCTCCCGTCTTTATGCAAGCGCAGACAAGGAATGTCAAATGTGGCGTTTTCAATACCTCCAAGCCAGATTGGATAGAGATAAATGTTTGACCTCAGTCAGCTTGCGTTTTTTTTTTTCCTCCTGCAGATTTATAAAAGTGCTCTCTGTTGACATTTCACATCGATTTGCTTTCAATGATATTTTAAGTATGAGATCCCATGTCCCCGTTGATTGTGTTATCCCAGTGATGAAATTTAACCCCTTGAACTCTGACTTACCCTTAAATTTCTCCTTAAATAGCTTCAGAGTTCTCCATATTGTACAGCCATAGGACATACATGTTCTGCATCTGCTGGCTGCATTGAATCTACATCACACTTACACTGAGTGAAATATTCAAAGCCAAGAAGCCGGATTTATGGCTGCAGAAAATATCTACATGTCTTGTGCATTATTTTAAACACATTTCCCTGTAATTCAGCAGGACAGATTTGGTATCTTTGGAAACTTTAAGATGTCTGCTAGAATTGAAAATAAAATTCTGTTGGTTTGAACAAAGCTTGAGTTTGTAATGACAAACCGACCAATGGGTTGAGTTGTACAAAGGGAGGGGAAAAAGAACATGTTCATTGCTGTTTATTCACAGTAGAGTGAATAAACAGCTCCCAAACACACACACACACACACACACACACAACCTGCCCAAACACACACACACACACACACAC
>OMLF01052453.1:0-25889 GCA_900302615.1 Holocentrus rufus
TGGAGGATGTGACTGGAGAGTGGTACAAGGACAGCCACAGGATACGGCCGACCAGCACCATCAAGATCCGCACTGAAGGTCAGAGGAGGAAATGGTTGATAAATAAAGGAACTGAGTGATTTATCAATAAGACGTTAATCACAATGCATCTGATTGCCGCTCACAAATATCTCTCATTTATACAGAACAGATGATTTTTAAGCATAAAAAGATGCTAAAATCATACATGCAATACATTTAAAGCAGAATTTAATCAGTAAGTGTTGTGGGGGTTTTTTACCCCAGGGACCAAACACTTCCTGCTGATGTGCAGCGTCAAAGCTGAAGACTCGGGAGAAATCCGCTTCGTAGCTAAAGAAGTTGAATCCACAGCCTACCTCGAGGTCGAGGGTAAGTCTCTTACTTTATTCTGCCGTGTTAAAACTGGATTTCAGATGAAAGCTGCGATGGCATGAACTACATAAAGAGATTTAGTGCTCCAAGTTGGATTTCTTTTTAAAAGAGTGTTGTTCCAAAATGAAGGGGAAAAAACATCTATCAAATTCTGGCTTTTACAAAATGATTAATGGTAGAAAGATCAATGTAGCATAAATCCTTGCTGGACAACTTTAAAAGATTGGATCCCAGTTCAGTGTTATGCCCCAGCTAGGGGTATCCAGGGCACATGAATGAGCCCCTTTCTCTCCCAACTCCCAACCCGGATTCACACACTAAGCCACTGTCATATAAGAAGTAAGGGAATTTTTTGATATTGTAATCCAAACATAACATATATTACACTCAACCAGACTCGCAATACAAATACAGCACAGAAGTGTTTAAGATGCCCCAACATCTATTTCTCAAAACCCACCCACACCAACATGACGATAAAAACAATGCAAAATTCATGCCGTGAATGGTGAGATATGAGATATGGCAAAGTCACCCAGTCGATGAGGTCCCAAACGTTTTATCTCCAATTACTGCTCAATGGGTAAAGTGCTAAATCGCACAGTCGTTAAATAGTCCACACGATTCATAATCAGTACTATATCGTAAATTCATATCAGTCCCTCGTTAGCTAGGGCACAGCTAGCAGCGTGCGGTGCCAGTAAAATCAACCAATGGGAACGCTGCAGAGGCCCTGGCCGCCGGGCCCCAAATAGAAAGCAGCATAGGCAAATTCACACACTACTATGCTACAAAAAAAATCCCTAGAGAAGTAATTGTGTTCGGCATATGATGAAAAATGGCGAACATTTGATTACTCAATGACATTATTGCGTCTGAAATTTTATAGCCTATCATGGGCCGTGCCGAGAGTTGAGGGCAGAAGGCGAAGCTCTCTTCCCATTGGACGCTCCCCCATTTTTGGAGATGGGCAGGTCGTGGCACCAATGACGCGCAGCTCTGTAGGTGATTAACCAATCACGTCGTCGGCACCGCACAGCTGTATTTACTTACTACGAACAAGAAAAATGAACCGAGCACAGGACAAAAACAAACACGCCCCTCAACTTACGACCGCAGTCCCAACACTGAATAAACTATTTTTTCACATGTAGGATGATTTAATTCTTTCTTGTACATTTCATCACTTCATCAGTAGAAAAGCAGATGACACTATTCCCACCCTCCCTCCATGCACTAGATTTTATTCATCCGATACTGAAATCTCAGCCTCTTGTCTGCTCACCTCAGAGCTCCCCGTCTCCATCATCAAGCCCCTGCGAGACCGGACGGCCCTGGAGAAACACCGGGTGATCCTCGAGTGCACCGTGTCCTCGCCGCGCTGCAGCGTCACCTGGTACAAAGGCAGCGAGGAGCTGGTCCCCTCAGACCGAATCGATATCCTGACCGACGGCTGCTCCCATAAACTGGTGATCCAGCAGGTGGCCATGGAGGACGAGGGCATCTACAGCATCGAGGCAGGGGAGCACACATCCAAAGCCAAGCTGATGGTGGAGGGTAAGCAGGGTGGAAAGTTGTTAAATCTTGTTTAAGGGACATATGCTCACTGAGTAGTGGTTAAAAGAGCAATAAATATGAGTTTTGCTGGCTCGTTGTCACAAAACTACTCTCTGTGGGGGTTTTGGGAGGGAAGGAGTTTTTCAGCAGGTGTGGTGATTTCTGTCTTTCAAAACTTCCCGCCCACTGGGGATTCAGGACACTCCCAGTCCCCAGTCTCCTCCCATCAAAACATGAATCAGTGAGGACTGAAGGGGAAGTAAAATTCTGGTGTAAATTTCAACTTAAAAAAAATGAAAAAGAAAAGAAAATTGAAAAAATTAAAATGGAGCTAAAGAATAAGTTAGTGAGGATGAGTTCAATATGTGATGACTGAATGCTGATATGGGCCATGCTGACAGTTCTGAAAGTAAGATTTTGAAATTCATGTCTGTATGGAGGGGTCCTACTAATCACCCAAAAGTACTCCCAGGTGCTCAGTCCCCAACAAGTACCCCAAAGTGCTCCAGCAGTTACCCAAAAGGGCTCATTATTTTTTAATTTTAGTTCCACATCTGGCCCCATATTGGTTCCACTTATAGATTTAGCCAAGCTGTAGTGCTGTTTCTCCTCAGATTCATGTTTCAGAGAGAGATCAGATAAAGTTTTTTTTTTTCCTTGCCAACATCATTTTTTGTCTGTCCTGGCTGCTGCAGCTCAGGCCCTTCTGATGGTCAAGGAGCTGGAGGACGTGGAGGTGATGGAGCCCGAGCCGGCGTGTTTCCAGTGCGAGGTGTCCTTCGCCATAAACAAGCCCCCCGTTTGGACTCTGAACGGAGAGACCCTTCAGTCCGGTCCCACGGTCCGCCTGGAAAACCACGGGACCGTCCACAAACTCACCTTGAAAAGCACCAGCGCGGACATGAGCGGGACGGTCAAGTTCACCATAGGGAAAGCCAAGAGTAGCGCCACCTTGAGTGTGAAGTGAAAGTAGAAGGATGGAAGAAAAGAAAGTGACTGTGAGAGGAAGAAAGTGTGGACTTTTCTACAGCCCAATTATTGGATGGATTAACCCAAAACATAACTCGGTTGATTTCAAACTGAGGGTGTTCAGTGAAGTCAGACGGAGTTCGGTTATTCCCTCTTTTACAGTGCAGACTTCCCAATTCCCAGATTCCTAGTTGACATTTACTTTATATTGTATTATGATGAAAAATTCCCAAATGAAAAACAAGTTATTGATAAATTATTAGCTCATTCTCTCTAACTGAAGGTGTGCTGATCAGTGAAACCACCTGTTGTACTCCTTGATTGGGCTGAAAACCTGCCGACTCTCGGCGAGAATGCCTCTCTGTGACTTATTAAAAACATTAAAAGGGCTACATGAAGTCTTTTTAAACATCATATCATCATCATCAAATATATAATTCAAAATACCTTTGAGTAATTGTTGTAAACAAATGAGATCATGGTTGAGATGATGAGTTGCCTCTAGCTAAAACAAGGGCACTGTTTGTCGTGTTTTCGAAAATTAAGACTGCAGTTCCCATGATCCCTTGCACCATGTTGCAGAAAGGGTGTACAAACTTAACTGCAGTAGTGCTGGAAGAACAGCGCCCTCTTTAGTGTGGAGGCTAACAATCTTCTAACCAATGGGCTTGTTTGTTTATGATAATAACGGCATTGACAGCCTATTAATGTCTCAATTAATCTGTTAATGATTACTTATATTGAAGTACCACATGTGGCACATCATCTCAGAAAAAAATGATCAAAAAATATTCCTCTTACATTTCATGTTTGTAAGGTTTTACAAAGGGCACTGGGTGAAATAATAGGCTTTGTTAGTATTAAACCATTAACAACCATTATTAAATAATGGTGTATTATGCCTGTTGGAGTAATAAATTAACTTTGTCAACATATTGTGTTGTATTTCATGTACACCTTCTACAGTCATCACCAAAGTCTTCTTACACACTTACTTAGTTTGCTCCACAATGTACAATAACTAAAAACTAAATTTGTCATTAGGTGATAGTTATGTGTTACATTTTCAGGATTATTAGTAATGAGATATTTGAAAACTATGAATTTCAGCCTTCGCATGTATGTAATATATTTTAATTATTATATAAGTTATATTGTTAATGGTAAGAAATTGTATTGTATTTATGGGAAATTAATTGTATTGGGATTATAACATGATCAACTGAAAATGGCTAATATTTGCCACATTTCTGACATGGTATAAAATTAAACCGTTTTAACACCACGTGTAATATCTTAAGGTTCTATGTCTGCATTTACACACTGTGACAAAATCTAATTTCACAATCATAAGCACACATTAATATTTAAATGTAAATATACATTGTATCATTGCATTTTTTTTTTTAAAGATACACTCAACAAAAAGGCACTCAGATCATCTTTCATTTAGCATTTATGGAAAAAGTCATTATTACATACAGTTCAATATAATTTGGTATGATAAAATGACAGGTCACAAACTAGGTTACATCTATTCGATCATGAGTACAGTAACATGAATATTCCATATATTAATGTAATTTGTTTGCTTTATTACTGTGCAAAACAAAATATACATATCTATTGAATGTGTAAGAAGTACAGTATCAGGGAATGGGCCCCGTAGTGACAGAACACTTAGTTTAAATGCAATCAAATAAGTGACGAGTCTGAACTGAAAATTCCTATAAATAATCCTGTTTGCCAAATCCTGATTTTCAAAACACAAACAGTTTCAGCACTGAACCTAATCGAGACGCGATGATGGCTTATGCGAAACACACATTTTAAAATATTTACCCTGTTATGTGCCTACAACAGTAGATACTATTCTTTTAGATATTTGCTGGTGTTTTTTAAACCACATATTACCTATTAATATATGAGGTAACCAACCATGTCTTGCATTACAACAGCAAGAAGAATGTTTCCCCAGTTGGAAAACAGTATCAGAGGACTACTCCTTAATTGCAAAAAAAAAAAAAAAAAAAAAAAAAAAAAAGAAAATCAGTGATTATTTATCAAAAATGGCTAATTTGATTGACAAGAATTTGTTAAACATAGAAAAATAGTGTAATATCTCTTAATATTGTGGATTTCCTTAACAGCCTTGCCCCATCTCGGTCGGTGTCACAAGCCTGCTATCAAGGCTCTTTGTCAAATCCACCGCTGTATTCATCACTGTCAACAACACATAGTATTGTCAATGTAACATCCATCATCAGTGGACATCAGAAAAAAAAAAAGCAGAAATTATGCAGACAGAGGGACTCAAACCATCTGGTCTGGCTGAGATATCGTGTGCTTGTTCGGACTTTAAAGGAGAAGTCCACCCTTGGGTACTTTCACACTTTCATATCATAAATCTGTGGTGTTCAGTGCATTCCTGGAGCCATTTTGTGATTAAGTGATGTAATTTACTTTTTTTGTTGTTGTTGTCATGATGCATTCGATTGTGCTCGGAATTCTCAAACTTCCAACTTGCGTTCTATCGATTGTGCACAAAACAAGGACGCCCACTTCACACAAAGAAAACAATCTAGTAACACAAATAAAACTTGCTACAAAGTTGTTACAGTACATTTTCGCAACAGAAACTACATATCTATGATAATAAAGCTTTATAAAGTATAAACCGATGATCAATATCATCCAAATTGGAAACTCTGGCAATATCGATCACGTCCAAGTTTCCAGCTGTGAATTCGGCTGTTCTATCTGACATTTCCGTGTAGGAGTTTTTTTTTTTTTTTTGACTTCTGAGCACAATCAAATGCAGCATCATACTCATTTCCCCTCAACCTGCTTCAGTTGGTCATTTCCTACATTTCCCAGAATGCCTTTCCACAACCCTCAAAGAACAAGCGTGAACTTGAAACAAACGTGGTTTGTACCTAAAGTTGGAGACAGTAACAGTATGTAACGGCAAGAGAGAATAAGTGAGAGGTCGCTTACTTAAAACACATGTCTTGTGGATGCAATGCATTCTGGGAAATTAAGGCTAAACTAGCATATCCTCTTAGTCTATAAAGGACTTCTTGCTTTATGATTGTTGACCACTGATGCAGAACACCAAAACCTGAACGTTTACTGGTTATTTATCTGCAAGAATAAGAAGAAAACACCAGCAAACAACAAAATGGACCGGGAATGCAAAGTACATCAACGCTAGCTAAACAGCGTTTACAGTGTTTCAGGGTGGATTAAACCGTGTTCGGTCTTGAGAGGAGTGCCTGGGCTCGCCACACACCGCCTCCCATATTCTTGAGTCCTCACAGCATCTTTCCCCTCAACACATTTTATTTCAAAAGTATATTTCGTTAAATTGTTTCCAGCCCATATGAACTGTACCGCCTAGAAAAACATCTTATTGTACTGAAGCTTATGAGACGAACAACTCGCCAAAACTTTTTTTTTTTCTTTTTTTTTTTTGCACCATACAACTTTCTATTGCCGTTCAACTGCAGTCCTTAAATGCTACTGAAAATTCAAGTTTTGTTGGTGGCTATAAAACAAAAGAACAAGTCACAAAACCAAAACAAAGTCATACATCGACGCAATTGAGGCCACTCTTTTGATGCAACACAACACTGACCCACTTTCATACAGTCGTCCTGGTCCGCTCATCTCTGGCATCAACTATCCATGACATTGACGCACAGGTAAAAGGTATACTGCATTTAGCTGTCTATAAATACTGGTCTCTTTACACGACCTCTGAAGCTCCACGTCCTGTTAGCATAGTAGCTGCACTTTTGCTCATCGTATTGGGAAGTTGGCTGGTTATTTTGCTAATTTTGGCGCCAAAATTGGTCTAAAGGACAAATTGTTGCACTTAAATCCATTTCGAAGCTGCAGTGACAATAAGGCCAAGTAAAGTGCTGTCCAGTTATTATTCTCTAATGACCGGGTTCAACAACCCTTTTTGGGCTTTGATGAAGAAATGAAGAAGAAATGGCAAAAAACAAACAAACAAAAAAAAAAACGTTTTGTTGATCGATGCTGTCATAACACTGTTATGATAATCCGCAAAGAAGTGATCGCAACGCTCTTTCTGAAAGTTTAAAAAAATGATACCCAAAGATCTCTAAAGAGAAAGGATACCATAAGTGAGAACTTTAAAGTCAAGAAGTGTAAAGAGAAAATCGTAAAAAAATGGACGAGAATTGAGGGTGTATGACAAATATAATGCTATTCCAAATGTTTAAAAAGGCTTTCTTGCAGACAAAAGTTTTTTGTTGCGCAATAACCCGTCTGCTTGAATCAGTCCAGCTTCAGACGTGTAGGATCAGATTGCTGCCTCCATGAAGTCTATTTCCAGTACCCACTTTTTCTCTCTGTGTGTGCAGGCTGCAGAGGGATTCGTGCACACAAACCTCTGCTTCATTGCTTTGCTGCAAGTTCAGTGATATTGCAGGAAAAGTGCTGAACATGAGCACCACTCCTCATCCGTCCGTTCATTCATCAGCTGGTTCGTGATAGGCTGCAGGTCTATAGGAGGGGAAGCTACAAAGCAAATGTCTGGCAGTTTTCTGTTTCACCAGCAGGTGGCAGTGAGGACTCCATTAAGTCAAGTGAAGACTCCCAAACGTGCTGCAGACTGATAGAGGGTTGAAACTGGGAAGGTGAAGGCTCTTTCAGATCTTATGCAGTCAGTTTGGGGGACTCTCATGGGCAGTAGTAGCCAGGCTGATGCCTCACCAATGTGTGTGTGTCTTTGTGTGTGTGTGTGTGTGTGTGTGTGTGTGTGTGTGTGTGTGTGTATAATGTGTGTGTAATCTGTAGTTATGAGCCGAAACACGAGGCGACACTGCTAGCTCGTGGTCCCTTGGTGCTTGAGGACTGTGTACACGTTATCCACTTTGCTCAGCCTCTCGAAGAACGGGATGAGGTCCAGCAGCTCCGTGTCGGACATGTCGTCAAACCACGAGGCCACCGGCACCTGAGCGCAAACACACAGGGGCGAGGGGACACAGTGCATGGATGTGTTTATTTTTAACCAACCACCTGTTCATGCAACCGATCAATAAGTCAGATAAAGTATAAAGGGCTGATTTTGGTGATATGGAGGTAAAAACAGGACAGAAATCAGCGGGTTGTGCTGTTTCTATGATGATATTGCAGTTATTTTGACATATAGTGAGATTGCAAAATAATTTTAGAAGGAATGTTAATTTCTGCAGCATAATCTGTGCCAAACAAACAGGTTTTCTTGTCTGGAGAATATGATTTGTAGGTCTGAGCATCACGTTTTTACCTTTATTTTAAAAAAAATAATAATCCTGCTGCTGCAATTGAGATATTTGATTTGGCCATATTGCCATTTCACTGATATTTTGATTAAACTGTTCAGCTATAGTTCCAAGATCTTCAATATCAATCCTAAAATCATTTTTGTTGTATTTTCTGTGAATAGCTGTAAATAACCAAAATTTCCTCAAAATAATTCTTCTCAATAACTAGAGGGAAAACCTCTGACACTGATCAAATCTTCAATTTGCAGAAGGCATCATACCCATCATTTACATTTTACAGTAAATCGACTTCTTGACCCTTGCAAACATTTCCATTGGATTATAATTCCAGTCTCTATCTCTGTTGGTTTTATAGTTATTGCTAAAAAATGATAATCGTCTTAATGCTGGCAATCTTAGACCGAGATCGCCGGAATATAATAAGTTGTTCCTTGGCCTGAGGCTTATCTGTCCACCAGATTTCTTGGAAACCCAATCATAGGTTTTTAGACAGAAATTACTTAAAAGTAAAGCTTTTAATATGCAGCATTTTTGAAATTGATAATTAAAGGAAAAACAACCAAGAGAAAATCCCTGCAGCGCCAACGGGTGTTTTCAAAAGATTATTTTTGTCCATTTTTTATATTATTTAATCATTAACATTAGAGACAGGGAAGATGGAAGAAAGAGGAAGTTCCCCCGCCAGATCTGAATGCAGGACACGTGGTTTTGGATCCCCTGGTCTACTCACTGCGTTGTCGGGGTGGAAGATGTAGGAGGCGGGCGAGTTGTCGACGATGATGACCTTGTTGAGGTCCCGTCCCAGACGACTCAGGTCCTTGACGTAGTTTCCCCGGTGGAAGACGCACGACTCCCGGAACAGGCGGCATCGGAAGGCGCCCCACTTGTCCAGGAGGTCCGAGACGGGGTCTGCGTACTGCAACGGGGACACAAGAACGAAATGAATGAAATAAAACCTGCAAATTACTTAATTTTTTTTCATGTATTTATTCAATGAAAGAATTAAATTATGGGGAAAACACTGAATATTTGCCATTTTGGGGACATGAAAGGGTTAAATTTACAGACAAAGATACTACCTATTAAAACTTCTCCTTCTATTCAGTTAAATTTCATGGTTTCTTTGGGAAATTTTGATATCCATACCTTTGGTCCATAATTAGCACTCATATTGAGGTGTTTATGCTTCATATTGTCAGAAATCAGTTGCCAAAAATGTCGTTTTGCACAATTTTAACACCGATGTACCACTGGTTCTCCACTTTTTTTTTGACCAGTAATCCACAGTTTTTGAGGTGGGAACAGGATTGCCTCACCTTGGCTAAACTGGCAGTGAACAGGACGCACTCAAACAGCTCGCCCATCCTCTTCAGGAACTCGTCTACATGCGGCCTCTTCAGCACGTACACCTGGAAAACACGGGACGTCCCGGCAAGAGAAACATCAGGAGAGAGGGGAAAAGTCAAGTCTAACATCTGTCAAACAGGATTTCAGATTCACATTTCCAGACAAAATGTGAAGATTTTGTTGGTTTTCATTATAATCTGTGGTAAAAATAGCTGGAAAATATGACCGTCTACTGGACCATATGGTTCTTTAAGATTATTCCTCAAAACATATGGAATGACAGAGGGTTTAGATAAAAAATATATATATATACGTATAGCCATGGAACGATATTTTTGTGCAATTCCAAAACATTTCAAGATGAAATTTCATACTTGTCCAGACCAGACTTCCACAGGAACCCTGGTAAGATGATACTGATCTAGATCACTGACAAATAAAATCCAGGCCTCTTTTTTTTTTTTTTTCCCTCCTTCTGCGGTGTCGGTGGCTGAGGGCAGCGTTCCTGAACCAAGTCATCCGGAATAGGCTGTGCTTGTCTGAACAAACCTATCCTGGATTACTTGAATCAGGCCCAGGCCCGAGACGTGTCATCCGTCTTCAAGCATCCATCTCCAAATCCCTTAAACGCTGGCGGCGTCTGCGCTCGGCAATTTCGACTCACGAACACTGCTATCACACGACCGCGGGGGACGGTGAGGCGCTGCGGCGTCACAGCACAGCAGATGACAACAAACACAAGGAGAAACTAGGAGACATTTAAACATCAACACATTTTTTTTTTCATAAGGACATGCAGTTTCTGGTGTTTCTTGATGCTAAAACTGTACCTGGTGAACTGTTCCATCTATTTCCACTGGAATGATGAAGTCCGCATTGTTCACAGGCTGTGTGAAAAACAAGAAAACCCACAGAACTTTATTTCAAATTCAAGTTGACAGTGTATAAAATGATGCACAGGACATGTAACTATTTTCTATTTGATGTAATTCTGCAGCCATAAAACAATGGCATCTTGGCTTTGAATAATTCACTCAGTATAAGTGTGATGTCCCTTTAGTGAAGAGCTGCAACCAGCACATGCACAATACAGATGTGACATTGTTGCACAATATGGAGAAAAAAATGTTTTCTTTAACTTTGAAGCTACTTAAGGGGTAATTTAAGGGAAAATAAGAGTCCAAGGGTTAATAAACAATATACTCCAGATATAGCCACTGCTTATGTTCCATTTTGCTCTGCTGAACAACAACTTACAAGGAGTAATTTAATTACCTGTTTTGCAATATACTAATCTGGCTCCATAGTATGACAACAAAAATGAACTGGATGAAATATTAGTGCAAGATAAGTGCAGCAGCGGCGTCTGGAGCCTATGGACGACTGACTGTGTTTATTTGGGTTCAAGAACCAGCTAGTCTGGGTTTGGAGTTTGCCAACCATGACAGAAATGTCACTGCCGGTGCCAACAACAACCAGAAGAAGAAAACGTAGAGCTTACACTGTTTCTTACAAATACGCATAACTATCTGATGATGTAATGCGCTCATAAGGGAGAACCATTTCCCTGAAAGCTGCGCTGTCCTCAAAAAACTCCCCGAGACGCAGAGAGGCCAAACGATACGTAAAATGTCCATGTGTAAATGATTCAAGGAAAACATTTGTAATGGTGAAGCGAGACGCGGCCGTTCTTTCCAGAGTGGTTGCTTGGGATTTAAGCAGCCGGACTGTTTGTTCTCTTACCTTAAAAGAGCTGTGAACTAACGTCTCGTCCAGGTCGATAACCACACAGATCTTTCCAGAGTCTTTCGACTTCGCCGGAGGCAGCAGCGGCTTCACCTGGTTCTAACCATAACACAAAATGACATTCAGTCAAGCCCGGGCAAAGTCTTTTTCATTTGGGAAAACTAACAAAAGCAACATTTAAGGGACAATAAAGGCAAAGAAAGATACAGAAAATAAACCTCGTGCAGCTCAAACAGGTACAGTATGATCTTGTCAGTGCAAAAACGCCATTTGGGGTAAAAAGGTCAGAGGTCGGCGCACCTTAGAGACGGTTCCATTCTCCTCCACCAGCAGGGGGGCGTTGTTGTTGACCGGCGGGGCCTCGGGCTGCTCCCGACACAGGCAGCACAGCAGGCTGGAGAACAGGCCTCCGCTCCTGGGCTTCTTGGACAGAGAGGGCGAGGAGCCTGCAGAGAAAAACACAGGAGGCCGAGCGTCAAGTCTGGCCGGCAGAGGCCCAAATGCATGCTGGGATTGTGAGAGTCCCGCAGTCCAATGCATGATAAGTGTTTCTTTATAAAACAATCGTGAAATCATTACCGCAATTTCATCATTCAATTCTGAAATAGAGGAACTTGTCTGCTAAGTGTTTTTTCTTTAATATCAGTGTTTTAGGAGTGGATGACGCTTCAATGAAGTGAAGTGTAACATTGTCGTACAATATGGCAAAAACAAAATTTCAAAATTTTAACACATTTAATGGGAAATCTAAGGGAAAATAAGAGTTTAAGGGGTTATATCCTAAAACATAAAAAAATAGTTCACTTGACTATATGCAATTTTGAGCACAATTTTCACAAAAAGTTATATAAATAGTGACTAAACGGTAACAAGGACATCCAACATCTGGTGTAAACGTTTCTATCTACTGTTTTTTTAACACCAATTTTGCTGTATTTTGTGACAATGTCTTAAAGAGTGGGTGATATACGGCATGTCTGCTCCCTCCCTGTCCGCCAAAACACAGCATATCTTCTTTTGAAATGAACTCATCATGAACTCACGCCCTTTGAAAATACCTTATAAACGCAACCGCAACTTGAAACTTAAGCTTCTGAATAATGAGATGCATAACACTTTTGCAGCAGCACCTTGAGTCTCATTTCCCCGTTTGCAAACACAACAAAAAGGAAAATTCACTTTTATATGACCAGTCTTTAATCTGTCCTTATGCAATTACATGCATAATTCCTATATGTTACCTAACAAATGATCCCAGCTTGTCTCCACATGCATAAGAGCAGTAACGAGGAACAGCAACTTTCTATACTTCCCTCATGTATACAAACCCTCCTGGAGACACACGTGCCTGGCAGCATCTCTTGCGTAACCAGACCTCTGATGTCAGCAGCAAACATTCCTCTTACCGTCTAACCCACCAATGAACGACCAGCAACGCTCCCCTTGAAGTGTCGCTAAGAAGGCACTATAAGGCATCATAGGCATTTCATAAGGAGGGTCAAATACTTCCTGGTGCGTCTGTACAGCTGTGACTTCACAAGACCTCATAAATCACTATAATTCATATGATACTTCAGGGACGCATGTAATTGTCTTATTATGGACTGTAACTGCAATAAAATAAATATGCATGAATTCCTATATGCTTATCAGGTCATCTCTTACTGTTATTAAGAAGTACATACAAGTATGCTTCTTCAAATCAATTTAAAAAGACATGCTTTTATGTAATTTATCTATTCTTTTTTGTATTCAGGAAAAGACAATTTACTATTTATCTCATATAATATATATCCATATATAAGCTGACAATACTCAAAAATTACTTTTGCTTATAGTTATTTCTGAAATAAAACATACTTTTGAATGAACGATGTCCAGCACTAAAAAATAAAGTTATAAATATTCTTCAGCGATGCGCCAATATCACTAGGACATGTTTGCAAATTAATAAAGAAGAATATTCAATATTTTGAGGGCTTTTCAATTGTATTTTGATTTTAATAAATATTTTTTGTCTTTATCTCGGTTGAGATATGATTTGAGACTCTTCTTAGCTATATTGAAGTATTATAACATATTGTAAGGTGCTTTTTCTGTAGTTCATTTATACCAACCTTGAGACTTTCGCACCTAACGACCGAAACTATGTCATACCTTTGCTTTAGTATCACCTGTATACAACAAGAAACAACATGCTCCACTCAACTTTTAAACCCAAGGTGGATGTTATGCTGAATTAATAAAGAGACAGCATGCCGATTCATCTCTTTTATGCTGCTTGTTTTGGCTAACACACGTTTGTTTGAAAGGCTATTAGCAAACGAAAACCACTGTCATCTGTGAGGACATCGGAAAGGAATTGGCCTCGGGCTGTGAGACATGAAGCAATGGCTTGAAGGAGCCTGCATGGAATATGAAATATCGTATATGGAAGAGGTGTTAAATCAGTTTTGGTTTGGATTTTAAATCACAAGGAGGTCTCTGAATAGTCTTTTTATCCATGCGAGCCAAACGTTATCTTTTAGGACAGGATAACACCTGCAGATGATAACTGGTTACCTGCCAATTGCGGCTGGTTACCGAGACAACCTGTTCATTTCTAGCCCTTGTCACAGTCAGTCACTTATGTGGTATGACGGAAGAAGAAATGTGGGCCTGCATGGCTCAACAGGTGAAGCATGACACTGCCACTGCAGCTCTTTCTTGGGTCATGCATGCTACAAATGTACGTCCACTTGGGTGCTATTTGGCGCCCTGGACCAAATGTCTTGTGTTATGGAAAAAGTACACTTGTTTTAAGAAACTAAGAAGAAATCAAAAAGAAGCACGACTTAAAGGTGCACCATGCAAAACTGCTGAGGGTCCACTAAAGTGAGGATCATTTGGACTGACAACTGATAAAAATGTGGAGTAAGCACATAATGTGAGCCAGTGGGTCAGAACATTGCAGATTCAACCATCAGCAATTTTGCATAGTGCACCTTTAACCTTTCAAATGGCATTGGGGTTTCAGTTACACAAACATTTCTTAAAGGCAGAAATGAGCTCATAGATTCAGACAGTGTGCAGAGCCAAAGAAGCACAACTTTTCAGTGTCAAAAAAAGGAACTCGGGTCAAAATTTAACACAGATGACCTCTTTCTCATTCATTCGTTCATTCGTCGTACCAGTAAATTTTGTATCTTGATGGCTCTGACAACTTTGGGGATACTAAAAATGACATTTGGGAAAAAAATAATCTAGCAAAACTTCCTCTATTGTGCTTTATAGCAGTCTGACAGCTTAGTCAGTAGCTTGTTGTTTTGATCAGGGTCCACTTGATGTTCCCAAGGCTTTGTGTTCCCAGGGTCCTATGTTACACAGGCCCAATGTTCCCTCAAAACACATTTTGGGAACTTTTTTATTTATTTATTTAAGTTTGAAGACATTGTTTTCAAACTTAAATAAATTAATTTAAAAAGTGAATATAAGTGTGTGTGTGTATGTATATTATTATTGACTAAATAAATTGAAAAAATATTCCCATGTTCCCTCAATCCTACATTCTGTTAACACAAAAAAATATACCTGTTGTATGAACAAAATGCATATTCTTATATTATATGTACAGTAAATATATGAAATGCTGTTTATGGCCAAGCTGCTTCCAAAAACTTTTTTTTAACATTACAAAAAATTAACCAAGTTGGAATTAGTGATAGCATGAACAACATTTGCCACATACGTAACTTTAAACAATAGCAAAATACACAATGTTATTGTCCCTCCAAATAAAAGGAGCATCCATAATGTCCATGTCCTCTGGTATATATAGAAAAATGCATATAATCTAATTGTCCATGTTCAGTAAATAATCTCTGCAATAACTAACTAATCAAGTTAACTTAGAATCCCTACTTGCATTTTTTACTTAGTAAAAGCATTACAGGCTTCACAAACTCCCTCCTCTTTTATTCTTTGTCTTTTTACCTCTACTGTCAGCCAGAAAAAATGAGGCTCTTTGGCTCCGCCCACCGAGGTTCAGCTCGACCAATGAGCCGCTCTGCCTTCCTTGAGAAACGTTTGCACAGCTAAAACTGCGATTTTCCTGGCCGACTGTTTGTCTCCGATCGCTCTCTGATTAACAATCTCTCATTAACAGCCATTCGCACTTTTCTGCCACAGATTAGACTTTGTTTCTGCGCCTTTTATGCTCCCCCTGCTCTGTCTCTCCCACTCTGGACGTGACTGTGTTACCAACACACAAACCTCTGTTGTCCGTCTCTCACGCCTCTTTCATTCCCTCTCTCCCGTTCCCTCCCACTCCGTTTGGGGATTCAAACCCTATCTGACCCTGCGTCGGCCTCTGCCTCGGTCAGACCAAAACAGGAAGAGGAAACAGACGGGTATCAGAGTAGGAAGCGGCTTGCCATTGCGCTTCAGTGTGGCAGGAGCTCGGCTGGTGGATTTCCACTGTTCATGCAGTTTCTTCATCGTGACTCGACAACTTGTCAAGTCAGTTCTTTTACTGCTACAATAAGCATACTTCTGCTTCTTTATCTTGCTGTCTTTTTACTTTTATTTGAGTGGCCTAGCCCTTTTTCAATGCTGTCATGAATTTTATGAGACTTTCTGTTCTTCTTTTTAACTATTCAATTATCATTAGTAGTAGTAATGTGATTCTTCTTCTTCTTCTTGTCAACCAAAACTGAAAGAAACTAAACTGTTCCCTTTTGTATTTGACAGAGTGGCCTAGTTTCCCAAAAGCATCAGAGCTAGACACAAGCAATATGATGATGAAATCTTAAGTCAATAAAACAAAGATCATCTCAGTATTTTTTTTTTTTTAACGTCCTTATTCGCTCCGCCATGCCCTCACTTGCTCCCTCCTGTCCCGTCCTTCCTTCCTTCCTTCCTGTCTTTATTTACTCCCCTCGTCCGACTCATTCACTCCTTCCACGCTCGTGTCTTCATTCACGGCTCTTTCATCCCGAATGTGACCAGCTGGGTGTTGACAATTCACAAAACCACAGCGAGCGCGCATTAGTTTTATTTATAGAGGGGCGTCATGCAGATGACAAGGAAGGAGCTAATTCACAGAATGGAATGTACCGAGTTACAAAATCAGGCAGCTAGAGGGTAATATGCTGGGAGATATTTACATACTGCATGAGGAGTCTCGTTACAAAATGAGACAGAGACCCTTTGGGGAAAAAAACACCCTACTATAAAACTTTTGCTCACAAATAATTCTGTTTTTGAGGAGAGAATCGTCTTTAGTTTTTGAATTTTACCTCCGGAATTCCAAGAGGCAAAATATTCCCAATCTAGAGAGGATTTGGGGATGAAACCGTTCTCATGGTGAGAAAATGTGCAGATTATCTGTTCTTCACTTGATTATTTTGCCTGATCAGATTACCAAGTCTTGATGGAATCTATATCTAGCAAACCTGTAGTGTAAAAATGATCTACTTTGCACTGGATTTTGGATGTTTACACTTAAAATAGCGCACATTGATCTAAAGGGACACTGACCCACTGCAGCAAGGCCACAGTGCATTTTAGTACAATTAAAGGTGCATTACATAAAATTGCATTGATGTGAGGACCTTTTAGACTCAAATGACAAAAAAGAACCACACTGGACCAAAAGAAAAATGGAGTAACGATGATGAATGATTGATGGATCACATGCTTGTTCAGCTGTTTAAAACAACCAATTTTGCATAGTGCACCTTTAACTAAAACCAGCTTCATGTTTGCTCAGCAGATTATCAGAGACTCTCTATAGCAGGATCCAAGAAAAGACTCCTGTCAGCACCGTGCAGGTTATTGGTCTCATTGGCAATTTCAAGGAATCAAAATGTCAGATTTTTAATATTGGTTCTCAGAGTTTCTAATCCAATCAGTGCATGACTATTGAGAAAATCAACTGAATAAAATCTGATTCCATTTAGGAAACCAGATGTTTTGGACAAATGGTATTTACTCTGATATTTTTTAGACATATGATTTTAATTCAGCAATAAAAGCTGACATAAAAGTCCCTTTTCCCATTTAGTATTGAAATTGAACTGTTTCAAAAAAATGAAAAAATATATAAAAACAGTCTCTCCAGTCAAATCAAACAACAGGCAGCCCTAATCTATCCCAGTTTGCACCAGTGCTGGATGCAGGTTTCTGGCTTCAAAAGGAGGCCGGGCAGCTGGCTGATGCATCTTGTTGTGCAAACAGAAACTGTGTTCAAATTTACCTTCAGGCCTCCACCTCCAGACCTAGAGGGCAAAACCCAGATTTGAAGCCATCATCTGTTTTCTCGCACACAGATAAACAAAGAAAATGGAATTATTATCAGTGTGCAGCCAAGTTTTAACGCAAAGAAAACTGCAAAAATCAGGTTTAGTTTCAGATTTTCTGAGGACAGAAACTCCTGTCTTGACTGTGGGGAGTTCAGAGATTTCAGATTTTTTTTCAAACCAATTATAAAGTCACTGAAGATGCCATGTGTGTGTCTCTCCCTCTGCAAGTAAACTGCCGCCCCGTCCCTCACAATAACTGAATAAGCGATGCCTTCACTCAGGGCACAATAGCTGTCTGAAATAATTAACAGGCCGTACAGTCCTGATCAGAGGCCTGGCCCGCTCGGCTCTTTTGATCCGTCCTGGTCTCCATTTCAAACGCCGTCGCCTGCTTCCCTGAGCTCGACTTATGTAAAACTCGGCAGGGTCTTGGAAACGCGGTTCCCACCTCTTCTCAAACCCTCTGCCCCTCTCTGACAGCTGAACCCTCGGTCACATTGTTCATACGGCTGCTCTCTCTCTCTCTCTGCGTCTGCCAACACGCCGCCTCCTCACGAGGGGGCTGATCTCACTGACCTCATGAGCCTCAGCGGAGGCCACGAGCACGCTTCCATAATATTTGGACTCATAATCTCTGCAATTAATATCTCCATTTTCTTAATGCATGAGGGATTTCATGCCAGTATCCAATATTTTTAAATTTGACCAGTGAGTTTTCTTCTTGCAAGGGTGGAAAAGCCTCTGAAACAGCAGTTTAGACTAGTGGTTCTCTACTGGTGGGTCGCGGTCCAAAAGTGGCCTGCAGGTCGATTACAAGCAGCCCGCAAGAGTGGAGAAGAAGAAACAAGAAGAAAACTTGATTTATTTTCCAGTGCAGACACTCCTTTAAAAAAAATGTTAAAATATATAAGAAATAAAAAACTTTGAAAATACTTAAAAGTCATTACTTTTGCCTATGAAATTAGTCATTAGAAATATATTCGATGCTGCATTTGAATGTGCGTACTGCTTATTTGGACAAGAGTCTACACTAAAAAAAAAAAAAGGGTGTTTCCTTTAGCTATTAGAAGGTTTACAATGCATGAAATCATTGTGGATCACCGCCCTTTTCATTTTGCAAACTGATTATTATCAAATTATAAAATTCCACTTAGCATTATCAAATGAATTATCTTAGGTGTGTTAGCAGCTCTGTAAGGCAGCAGGCTCACCTGCAGCACAGTACATGAAAACAAAGCGTGCAAAAAAATACAATTTCATGGCAGGTTTGTTGTTTGTCTACAGGTTGGTCATCATGTCAAACTGGACAGATTCCAATAAAAATTTAACAACAGAAGGGTTGCGTTGGCCTGATACAGTAGCAGTCTGACATGTCTGTAGCCCCTGAACGCACCACTGTGGCTTCAGGCCTGCTCCAGAAGCCCCACAGCACCATAATTAGCGGTTTATGATGAATTCACCTGACAGCAAACACCATTGTGCTGCCGTATTTATAGATCAGCAGGACGGGAAATTACCGGCAAATGCTGGAAAACATCGCCTGTGGTTATACAGTCGACTGTAACAGACACTCAGGGAGGGCAACAACCAGCTTCAGGGTTCTCTAGCCTGAAAATATGGCCGGCTAGTAAAATAGTGAAAGCGGCCAGGAAGTTTTGAGACTTTGGATACATTCTTTTGGGAACAAACTACACATACCAAAGACCCTGAACGCAACCTGAAACGACAATAAACCTGAAATGAAACCAGGCCCGGGTTTCATGATTAAAAAAGGCCAATCTCTTCAGGGCAGAGCGCACATTTTGTCAGTGTCGACACGCCGTCCGGGACAGCAGCTGTGTGTCAGAGTGGGCAAACAAGTGCACAAAGTGTGGAGACAAGGTTATGTAATAGATTAGGCTACTAGACATTTAAAAGAACAGCACTGCCTCACATACTCAGATCTTGACTTATCTTAAATGTCAAAACTTTAAATTATCTGTGTGTGCAGGCCTGAATGGATGAACCAGACCTGCAGAGCATAAACATATGCATTTTCTCTCATGCTTAACATCTATTTATGCAGAAAATCATGTTTTTTGGGCATGATCTTTTTAGTCCTATGCTTTTAATGCAAAAGAGTGACAAATGTGGCAGAGTCAAAAGTGACAGAAGACCTACACATGTGAGACTGACCAAGTTTAATCAGTAAAGATGGCTCACAGTTTGCTCAGAAGTGATTTATATAATCCTGGATAATATTTCACCATGCTTTCATTATGGACTGTTAAACCCCAAGAAATCAGCGCCACTTCACACAGAACACCATCCGTGGTCTACTACATTGCGGGAATCAGAATTTCACGGGTCTATCATCTTGTGAAGAGGCCAACAGTGTGGCATTGTGTGGAGGGGGATCAACAGTGCTAAAAGTCATGACAGGAAGAGATAGGAGATACAGCGAGATGTGATAGGGGAGCTGGAGCAGAAACACACAGGTCTGATGCACTCGGTTCTTTTGGTGTGAAAGCAGCAAAAAGATAATATTTACTTGACCATTACATTCAGATTTCAATTTTAACTGTACTGTATTGACTGTAGTTTCCCTAATAAGAAAACACTATAATAGTCATATAAATCACGTTAGAAAAAAAGGAAGATTCATATAATAGTTACTATAACAGTAGCAAGAAAATAATTACTTGCCCATCAAAGACTATGACAACAATATAATTACTTCCCTCAATTTTAAGGAGAATCTGTCATTTTTTTTTAAATTTTTTTATTTCCCCCCAATGTTATCACTATGATATTCCTATAGGGACCTACAATTAATTGGTGATAACAGTAATGATCCCCTCTAATTTAATTAATGTAACAGTGCCTAAGCTCTTCTAATTAATAATCAGTTTACGTCATTTCCTTCACTCTTGGTCCACACTGGAGGGGCCACAACCCAAACCTGTACAAAACAACGATATTTGTCAGTAGTTTAACTTGTATCTACATAACTTTATAAAGGGGAGTACTTTCCCTTCAGGGCAGCAGCACACAGGTCGTGTTTGTTCTTCTAAGCAGACTGTGCGGTTGGGCTGCGGATCCCGAGCTGTGAGTCAGTGTGACCGAGCTGCAAACTTTTGACATGTGTGCAAAAACAAGCCGCACCAACACTCACCCCTCTCTCCCGCGGCTTTGTTTCCCTCTTCATCCCGGCTGACTTGTGTGATTACTGAGGACGGATTGTCCATCACATCCAGGTCCGGTCCGGAGTGGTGGCGATCTTTACTTACACTTTAAAGTTACAGATTGTTCGCTGACTCGGTGCATTAAACGTAACACGCGCAAAAACAAAGTTGAAATCCCCCGGGGAACATCGCAACAAGTCGCCTACAGCGCGTCCATGGGGCGTCGGGTGTTGGTCGCTGCTCGGGTGCCCGCTCAAGTTTGAAGTTTGAAAGTTAGAAAACATTTGTCAAGGAGTTGGCAACTTTGATTCAATATGGTGCTCAACTCCGCTCGCAATTTCAAGATACAAACATGGAGGTTTCAAGGCTTCCCATTTCACTTAAAGTGGCGCAGTAAAAGGAAGGGCCCTCCACAAGACCCGCTGGCCTGCCGTCTTTCGGTTTTACGACGGTCCCTTAAAGTAGCCAGAAACTAAGTAAAGTTATACCGGATCTATTTTTTCTAAAATACACTATTCTTAGATATAGATCAAGCCCAGTTTACATTAATACAATATATATAGTTGAGCTAGATAATCTAACCCCTACAAATAATAATTATATTATAATCTTATAATCATAATTTGCAACAACACAAATCGCAAAGCAAAACTTTACGCCATATACATAACAACCGGATGAATATCATTGACTATCACACTAACTCATTAAAGTCTTATGATGATTTTCCATTAGGTTTCGTCAAGCTGATAAAGATGAAACCTTTAATCTATCGATGTTTGGTGCTGATCGCAGCATACAGACTCCCTGTTCTGCATTATTGATCGTCAGGTTTGTGAGTCTGCTGCACCTCAGAGGTCGTTGTGTAATGACGGCAGCTTGGAAGAGTTTACTCAACAGCAGAACTTTGGTAGGAGTATCAGCAAAGAAACGCCCAGTTCGGGTTCCCTTGAAACCGGCCGGAGTCAGGGAGCGTCGCGCAAGTGTCGTCACTGCCTGTGGCGACGGCCTTCAGTAGGGAATTATAATCCCCAGCCCAAAGCTCGTTGATTTATTGTATTCAAACATTACTTGATTTTTTTTTATTCGGCCCAGTTGCTGTCACGCCGCTCTAAACCAAGCTGACTACAGTTTATGAATAAAAGCCACATGCTCGCAGATGTGTTTCATTGGTAAAAAGAGAAACAAATGTACTGCGGTTTCCCTTTCATTTCCACCCCCCTTTTTGGATGACTTTTATGTTGCCACTGCTGTCCTTATCCAATCATTTTTCAAACATTTGACAACATAGTCAACCCACCAGGGTTTATTTAGGCTATCAAACAGTTTCCGGCCAAACAGCAACCAGGACTCCATCTGATTGGTCAAATTATGGAAATACTTTTTTCTTTCTTTTAACAGGCATTGAATTTTTGTTGTCTGGGTCCATTTTAGCAAACCACTTGGTCAAAGACAGAACACTCTGATATCTGTTTATCACAGATCATGTTGTAATCACAATATCTAATATTTAATGATATTCCATCCATCCATCTTCTTCCACTTCATCTGGGCTGGGTTGCAGGAGAAGGGTCCAGCTGCAGCCTGTAGTACGAGTACAAGAGACGCCCACTCCCATCATTTGCCCTAACCTTAACCTCAGTGGGGTGGGCGTGTCTTGTACTGATGTGGTTGTGTGTTGCACTGTGAGAGCGTGTTTGTACCTGCTGCAGGGCTGCATCTGGATGTACTTGGGGGTCATGGGGGCAGCAGTCTGAGCAGGGACACACAAACTTCCCTCTCCCCGGACACTTCCTCCAGCTGGTAGCCAGAGTCGTCGTCCAGGGATTGGGTCGTTGGGGCTCCCGCCCACGACTGCCACCCATATTACAAAGGCCTGGCTCCAGGCTGGGGCCCTGGTGACGCCAATCCTCGCAACGTGCACTTCCTTGATCTTTTAATTTTCATCATGGGGGCTTTAGAACCGCTCTTAGTCTGACCCGTCACCTAGGACCTGTTTGCCTTGGGAGACCCTACCAGGGGCATTAAGCCCCGGACAACATAGCTTCTAGGATCATTCGGGTACTCAAACTCCTCCACCACGATAAGGTGGCGGTTCAAGGAGGAGATGATATTGCATTGCAAAAAAAAAAAAAAAAAAAGAAAAAAGAAAAAAAAGATATTGCATATTTTCCTCATATTATGCAGTCTATTACCCACAATGCACTGCATTTGTTTCTGAATGGTTTTCTCTTTTTAAATGTTCACTTGGGACAAATTTGATTGAATTTCTTGTCACTTAAGCTAATGATGGGCGATTTGCGTGCACTTTTTTGTCATATCTATCTCTTAAAAACATGAATAGCTATATATAAGCATCAGACATCTTGGTGTTGTTGTGCTGCCACCTGAGAGTTTGAATAAACTGCCCCAAACGTGATTGTTTGATGCAGTTTCAAAAATACCTGATTCTTTATAAAGACATTTCAAACATGATTTTATCTCAAGGAATGTGCAATTACTCAGGCGTTCAGGAAAAAAAAAAGGTAAAATTCACTTATTAGAAACCCAAACTTGCATCCCACTCGGAGAAAGAAAGTTCAGTTTTCCAATTGTATCAATAGTTTATTACATACTATCTCATAAAAACATTTTCAACTTTGTCCACATATAAACACCGCAAATTGGTACATTTACAAATCCTCAACCGTTCAAATTCATACAAAAAGGAACACTGTGATAGAGCAATACACAAGACATTCCATTATTACAAGGGCTGCATGTACTGTAGGTGTGTATGCATGTAGATGTGTGTGTGTGTATGTGTGTCTAAATGTATGCATGTATGTATGTATGTATGTATGTAAGAATCCATGTACTATGTCTTATTATGACATCCAAATATTCAGTATAGTCAAATTTTTGCTTAGTTTAACTCAAAATAACTCATCTATTGTGAATTAGAAGCAATGACAGCACATTTACAGGATAAATAATTTGGATATTGATCCATTTTAGGCACTGACTGGGTGATCATGCTTCGAGCAACCTGACCAACCAATGGGTAATACTGAGAAACCACAGCAATTTACCAGTGTGTATGACTTTTCCAAGTAAAATGTTATCTACATTATTGACTGTTTTTCATACAATTGTATTACAGTTAACTTCAGATTTAACCACAGAACAATAAGTTTTTACCACAAATTGCTAGGTTACTCTAACATAGTTCATTTTTACCGTGAGAATCCTAACACCAACCACAAAGACACTCCTTATTTTTTGCCTCGATACTAATTTTGAAAAGTGATTCAAAAATGCTCGCGCGCACACACATGCAAATAAATAAATTAACATGAAAAAGTAAACAATTTCAAGAAACAAAAAGTATTTGGTTTGGAGTTCTAAAATGTGTAAGTAAATGCAAAATAAATTAGCAGCTTAAATCATGGTACATTCACATGAGTAGTTCACTACTAAATTTAGTGACGTTATGTGCTCTAAAAATGGACGTACATGTTCCAGGCGGATCGTGCAGAGTGGGGACCGATGTTCATCTAAACCAAATATCAATACGCAGTTTCAGAATTCACAAGGTGAGTTTATGAAGTAAAATGCGCCTCATCTAAATCAAAAGGAAAGAAAAGAAAATGAGAAATCGTGCAATCAATCCAAGAAAACCCAAGAACATCCCGTGTCCTTTCAGTGGATTAAAATTTTATGAGCAGTGTTGAAATTCTTCCATCTGTTACCCACATCCAATGGCAACCTGTCCTCTCTTGGGATATGTGTTGTTGTTGAATCTCAGAGTCCTATTTAAGTGTTTGTCTTGAAATCAAAAGCGGACTCCAGTCTCGTCTGAGGTCTTTTAGCTACCCGGCGGTCTGCCCGTCTCCTGTTTTCACCCGTAACTCACTTGGCAGGCTGACATTTTCAAACGCAGCAGTGGTTCGCGGAGGAGTTACGGGGTTTCACGGAGAATAAGATGCAAGAAAAACGGCGTTGCTTTGCTTGACTATGGGCAGGTCCAGCTCAGCTCTGATGCCTGGGACGGCACTTAAAACTGAAATAGACATTTTTTCCCCCCCCTGCTGATCTCACTTTGAGCCGGGGAAGTGCGGTGCTGTGCCGGAAGCCGGGGACTGGGGCGAGCTCTGGTAGGTGCGCAGCATGACCTTGTGCTTGGTGGCGCGCTCTGTGCGACAGCCCTGCTGCTCCACCAGGAACTCTTTGAGCCGGCTGGTGGTGAAGGTGAGAGTCTGCCTCCTCAGCTTCATCAGGTAGGAGTCCTGCAGCCAGGCGTGCGTGAAGCAATCCCTCGTGGTCGGACGGGCCCTGGGAATACACACGAGGACAGTAAATGTATGTCAGACTTCATAGCTACGGCAGGATCTTGTTTATCCAAAACGCTGCAAAAAATATCCATTTGGTCTGTTATGAAGCTTTAAAATGTTATTTTTCTTAAAACGTGAGGCACGGGTGATGGATTTCCTCATGAAATTTTGCACTTAATAAATAAATAAAAATATGAAGGAAAAAAATCCAAATTCGCCACTTAAATTGGCACAGCAATGGCAGACTGAGAATTTTATTTTTAGAAATTGTGTAAAATGTATTGTAGTATTTTCACTCTATATTAGACTGAATAAACAAACTACGGTTGTGCAGCAGTATTCAACATAATTCAATATTCAGCAGCATTTGTAGAACTGTCTGTCATATAACAGCACGAATATCTTATCATTTATTAGTTTTATGCATTTGAAATCTGTTCATTTGTATCTGAATCACAACATACTCCTTTACAAGGGCTTTCCAGTATACGTACCAAGGGTAGCTGCTCAACATCTTCTTGAGAAAGGCAGAGGCACTTTGGGACACATTTGGATATAGTTTTGTGGGGTCAAACCTTGCCATTTGGATCTTGGATTCAGTCTTTATAGGGTCTTTATCTTGGAAAGGCAGCCTGCCACTGAGCCTGGTCATAAAAACATAAAAAGAGAGGGTTTGATAACGATAAGTGTTGATAAGAAATAAAGAAGCGAGGATTATTGAAGTTATCAGTTCTCCTGTGTCCTTTACTAACAAAACAGTTTAATCAGACTGTCTTATCACGCCCCGGAAAACATATGTATAACATTTTGAAATGAAATCCG
>OMLF01052454.1:0-28911 GCA_900302615.1 Holocentrus rufus
GCAGCATCTGCTCGTTTCCATTCTCATGGTGCTGACGATGGGAGGAGAAATTACTGCTGTAGCTCCAGTCCTCTGATATGGAGACCTGTGACAGGGGAGAAAAAAATTATCACAACTATGTGACAAACTGACTATATTTAGTAGTAAATCATCCTGATGGTTTTATAATACCACATTAGGGTTTTCTCAAGCACTCCAAAGAGGGAAATTTGACTATTATGGCAACTTAAGCTCTTTATCAGTTAAAATAAAGGGGGAAAGCGTATTTCTTGGAATACAAATCTTAAAATTGAGAGGAATAACAAAATACACATGGATGGTTTATTTCCTTTGCAGTCTTTATGATGGTAGATTTTTGGAGAAGGGAGGTCTGCATGAGGCAGGAGAAAGGCCTGAGTGAAATTACCGGCCGCAGGGTGGAGAAGGACGGCCAGGACTGGAAGCCGTATTCGGAGGCGAAGCGGGTACGCGGGAAGGTCGTCCAGTCCCAGCAGTCGAGGGTGTAGCTGTAGAAATGTGTGTCGCCGTAGTGAGGGTCGTAGGGGTTCGCCGCCACCCATCCCTCCTGCTCCGATTCAGCTCCGTTTGTGGGGCTGGAGACCAGGAACGGGCGACTCTGGTCCTCCTGAACGAGACGGCGAGCTTCATGAAATTAAAACCTTTTTGTTCGTACAGTCTAATCTTACATGAATGGATAAGGAGCAACAGGCTGCATGTAATGGGATTACAGAAGGAGCAACTCTGATGACATTACAGGTAATCAGTAATCTGTAACAGAGTACATTTTCAAAAGGAACCATGGCAGCTTTAAACAGATATGTGATTTTTTTCCCACTTGCCTCTTGGACGATCGCCCGGATGTTCTTCACGTACAGCGTCACATAGTCTTTCAGGTACAGGGGCTTCTGGGAAACGGGGATGCTGAACCAGTCTGTCGCCAAAGCAGCCTCATTCTCATTGTTCCCACTCCAAATTACGATGGAGGGGTGAGACTTCAGCCGTCTAACCTGACAGATAAACATGAAACAAGACTCAGCACATTTAATGTGATTGTATAGATCTAAATGGGGCATCAAGGTACAATATGGGGTACTGCAAATTTGCTCAAATGCACTATTTTTTTTCACTTTTTTTTAACCTTTTAACAGTTGAGAGACAAGTATCTTAAAGCAGATCTAAGCTGTTATCATACAAATAGGTATTCTGATTTAATTCACTGAAAAATTAAATAAACATATTTATACAAAATAGGCAGATTTGCCTCACAGACCATCTAAAATGTGTTATGGATAAAAATCTCAGAGCCTGTTTTTCCCAGTTTTTCCTCCCACTCAGCCTCGTGTTTCCGCGCGTTTCTACGCCGTTATTAGAAAATGCTGCTTTCACAGTCCCTCAGAGTAAAACCACGCAGCTCACCTGCTGGATCACCTCCTCTCTCACAGTCTGTATGAAGTCTTCCTCCGTGGGATACATCGCGCAGGCAAACATAAAGTCCTGCCAAATCTAGGGACACACATTTCAAACACTTTATCATCGATCCGCTCGGAAATACGTCCATAATTCAGAGCGTTATACAATGAAAATCCCACAGGAACAGAAACATCCTCTGATTTTGGCTCCATATTGTTCTGTTTTTGGTTAAAGTTATGGTTTTAGTGCATGCTGCAGTGCGAAAATGTTTGAATATTTCATCATAATCACAACACTGAAAAGGTGCTGGGTGTCTCATCTTTAAACATCAGTATGTCACTGTTGGTATAATTGGCAAAAATAAATGAGACAATGGTCGAGACTCAAGATAATTTGTTTGCATGGCTTAGAATTAAAGACTACATTTCCCAGAAACCACCCTGCTTCCAGACACAAGGATGATGTTTGTGCTTCTTGTCCCTCAAAATTCAATACAATCGCAATTCAAAAGTGTAACAATGTAAAAATTGATTTGCAATTTTAGTTGCAATTGTTTTCTGCTTTAGTAATCACAAATTAGATGGTTCGCCTGTGACAGTTTCATAAAATGTTAATTAAAATTATATTATTTGTACTTTGCACTACCAACATTTTTAAATCGTTAAACATAACTCTGCATAATCTTGTAATCATAATCTTGCTTTTTATTGTGGTTGTATCAAATCATAGATCCATATTGTGCATCAAATTGTATTGTGGTATGTCCCGTCTCTTATATATAAGAATCACTGCAGTAGAGAGTTTATTTTGATAAATCTAAATGACAGTCAGCAGTAGTTACCATGATTCCCAGCTCGTCACAGATGCTGTAGAATAAGTCCTGCTCATACACGCCTCCTCCCCAAACTCTGAGGGCGTTCATGTTCGCATCCACGGCCGACTGCAGCAAGTTCCTTAACCTTCAGGACACAAAAACAGGCAGTCAGTTTCAGCACTATGCATGCAGGACTAAAGTATGTGCACCTGCTGGCTTTGAGTTAGCTAGTGTCAGCATTCCCTGCACAGGTCTGGAGTTAAAAGAATCCAGCAAAACAAAACATCTTGTCAAGACAGCTGATTAGACTCTTAGATTTCTCTCACACAGCGGGGGTGACTTGGTCCTGGAAGGAGTGAGCCGGGATCCAGTTGGAGCCTTTGAGGAAAACTGGTTTCCCATTGATGCGGAAATAGAAGCTGAGACCCGGGGAGCCGACGATCGGCTCCTGGACAAGTTCCACCGTGCGAAAATACACCTGCAGAACAGATTCTTCCATCAACACTTAGAAAGGAAAGCACTTAAAAGCTGCATGAGGCCACTTCAAAATGCTGGCAGCTCCAAAAGACAGAAAGACACCAACTGCTTGAAGAACTCATGTGATGTGACATCTGATATCCTTTTTGATGTGGATTTTAGCAGCTCTGGAAATTTCAGGGAAGGAAGTCAATATGCCATCTCACATAACTTCCATGCAAATCATGTTTTGAGGCTGAGGATGTCGGGAAGTTAACGATTTAGGAATTTACCTTCCTTCTACTGTTGCACATGCTGTTTGTCCCCCTGGTTAACAGCGTCGGCTAAACGCCTAAAGGGAATCTGAGCGGATTAACTAGTGAGTTCTGACCTTGGAGTCTGCACTCAGGGCCAAAGGTCCGTCCAGAAGGCCTCCAACAGTCAGCTGGTAAAAGGGTTGGTCACCATGTCCATTGGGCCACCACAACTTCACCTGGCTACTCTGGAAAAAGAAAGAAATCACTCAAAATTTTTACTCAAAATGACACTGAAAACTGATCATCATTGCAAAACCCCACATTATTTGCCATGGAAACGGTTTTATCTTTGCAGAAATATGTAACTCACTGAGAAGAAAACATTTTGATAGTGCACCCATCATTTTAAAAGCTTGATTCACTGCATTTTTCCTTTAGTTTGCACCCAGTCAGTGTATATTCCTTTCTAATTTCCTATGAAAAAGCAGATTGACTGGACTGTGTTGAGCACCGTGTTGATGTGCAGGGTGAAGCTGTTCTTGGTCGTTCCTGGCAGAAACCGAGCCTGAAACGTCTGTTGTGAGTCCAGCTCCGGTATGGAGAGCGTGACTCGTCCGTTTGTCGCCTGAACGGCCTCAACAAGCAGCTCGACCTGGACGCTCCACTGAGAGAGGCTGGAGTCTGGACACACACATGATACAGAGTCAATGGACACTTAATTAATCCCTTAAGGGATATTGTGCCTCTGTCAGCAATATAACACAAAGTAGAATATGAAGATAAAATGTACGGCTGCAGCTATTATTTTCATTGTCTCTTCATCTATTATTTGTTGGATAAATAAAATGTTAAAAATAAGTACTTCACAAGTAAGCAGAGCCCAAAGCGATGTCTTCAGATTGCTTGCTTAGTCTGACCAGCAGCCAAAAAAAATGAAGAAATAAATAAATAAAAGCAAGTGAAACATACTGTAGAGAGGAACAGAGGAAACATGGATGAGCTGCAGCACATCAAACGCCTCCAGACGAACTTCCTTCCACAGGCCCACGGTGGGGAACGAAGGCCCCCAATCCCAGCTGAAAGAGCTCTGCGCCTGCAGCAGAACAGATAATGAATATTTATATGTGGAGTGGTGTGTGCAGGCTGCTGTCAATCAAGTGTCTTTAACTGTCTCTCTGCATTTTTAGGTGACACCCACTGTTTGGACTGTGTTTCAGGCCATACTATGCACCTCTGAAGGTTGTCAATATTTTAGTCTCTGATATCAGGACTCATTGGGCCCAGTTTTTTTTTTACTTTTAATCCAGATACCATAAGAACAAGAGTGCAGGACTCTTTCAGTTCTTTAAACTAAGAGGTCTTTCAATAGACCTCTGTTGAACAAATAATTTCACAACATGTTGTTACACCAAAAACGCACAAGTGAACCACATGAAAATTGTAAAAGACAACTTGTATGGTAGTTGTATGCACTTAGATACAAAAATATACAATGCATAGGAACCTTACGACACATTTAAAGCCTCAAGGAAAGGCAAAAAGCACTGAAAATAAAACTTCACATTACACTATTTTCATTAATTTATTAAAACAACGTAAAAGTTCACAAGTGATGTGGCAGACTTGATGAGACTTTAAGGTTTTGTTCATCTTATGAAATGTAGACATTACATACTACTTTAATCTATATCCAAGATGTGCAGGTGGTATTTGAATGTACATACTCACCAGTTACTATCTCTTATACATAATCCCCTTCATGTATACAATTCTGCACTTTCAATGGAAGATCATTCCTATTTTTGTCATCATTACTATCCTGATCTCTGCCTGTGAGTTTTGAAAAAGGATAAAACAACATTTAAGACTGAAGGGAGACTTGGATTACCTAATCCAGATCCCACTGTGAATGATTCAAACCTCAGTTGTGAGTTTTGAAAGTTTTGAATAACAGGGCCCTGGTGAATGAAGCTCTCTCTGATTGTGACTCAGATGGTTTTTCATGCTAAGACATCCGGAAGCAAAACACACTAAAACCAACCCAGCAGGATATACAGCAGCACTCACTTTTCTGATGAAGTTCACATGACATTCCCCCTTCTGGACGGCGGGGGGGCAGTCGGGTGGGACCCTGTAGGCAGAATGGGCTCTGCGTTCAGATGCATACAGCACAGGAGACAGGAAGTTGACGCTCAGCTCGTTCTCCCCGTCCCTCAGCAACTCTCTGACTGGGAAGTCCTGTGCATGAAGAAGACGGGTCATTTAAAACAGCACACATGTATGATACTTGCCGAGAAGCTGTATTGTGTATTATGTTCTGCTCATTTGACAGGAAACATACAAACTGGCGAAACATGTTATCCGTCTTCCCAACAACGACTCCATTCAGCCAAATCGATGCTACAGTGTCTACGCCGTCAAAGACAAGATTCACTTTCTGTCTGGACCTGTGAATGCAGCAAAATCACAGATAGTCTGAGCATAATTATGACCTGAGCAAAGAATAGAGCATGGCAATTTTTATTTTTTTATTTGAAATAAAAAAATAAAGAAATTAAATCATTATCTTTTGACCTGAGCTGAGAAGACACAGAAAATGTGGTCGTATAAGTCCAGTTGTCAAGAGCAATCCAGCGGTAAGACAGATCATTGAACCTGAAGTATGGATTCTGTGACAGAAGGGAAAAAAGGATTTAGTTTGCAGGAATTCATTTTCTTTTCTTTTTTTTTTGCATTTTAATTTTATTCCTCTGACAGCTGTGGCTAATAGCTGTAAATTTGTGCTAATATTCAGTATTATTCAGCTTCTTGGACATGATAAACATATTGCATTCTGACATTACATGTGACCATTTTTAATTCAAAGGATTTTTTTCAGCATTTTTTTTAATGTTTCCAGCTGCCATTTCACATGACGAGATTGGCTTCACATTTCACATGAAAAGAGGCAATTCACAGGTGAAATGTGGTTTTCGCATAGGAAATGAAACAGTTCACATGCTCACAGGAAAACCAGAGTATATGCAACAAGTACATGCGTTATTTGCATGAGAACCAATTCTGCTTTAAGAGTTCACATAATAACGTTAAAAAAGCAACCAAACAAACTGCACCATAGCTCCAGCAGCAATCAGTTTAGCATTTACTTTGCATCCTAAGGCAGAAATTAGACTTGGACTCAGACCACTGCTGCACAAAACCACATCACTGTGCATAAAAACCACCAGGAAACTGCACAAGAACACTTGCTGCAACAGGAAGTAAATACATTAAACAACATAGAAGACAGGAAGGCGTTAAAAAAAAAGTATGTGAAGTCTTCATGCATTCATTCATTCATTCATTCATTCATCCATCCTACAAGTCGCCCTACCTGGATAAATCTCTGTTGCAGCAGAGCTGAATGAACACAGCCTGGTACCTCTGCCGGAAGTGACAGGGATCCGTTGGAGTTTGTTAGCCTCCATTTACCGTTCAGACTCAGTTTGTGTTGCCGCTCTGAACTTACAAAATATCCTGATAAAATACTAATATACCACACAGAGAGAAAATAAACACAAACGTTTCCTGTCAGAGTCATAATGTGTGCTCTTATTACACCGCCGACATGTCAGGCACACAGTATATTCTTCAGAAACGCTGTCTGAGTTTCACTTTTTCACCATACAAGTAAATACCACTATCTTTTTTTGGCGTGTTTACTGAACGGTCCTTCCTCGTCATGTGACCTCCTGTGACAGTCAGCTGATCGAAGTTCTTGCACGCGGAACAATTTTTGGCGCGAAGGTTTGAAACGAAATGTAATGTAATAAAATAAAATAAACGGCCACTTTTTATTTCCATAATCAAAAGTAAAATAAAAATAAATAAATCGGAGATTTTTATTGGACTTTATGTAATTTTAAACCAGGAACTGTTTGTGTTATGACTGTTCATGTTCATATTGCCTAGTTTTACATTTGAGCAAAACATCACGTTATTTACCAAGAATAAAGGAGAATTATTACTTATTTTGAACTCAGAATCTAAATTTCCCTCTCTTGATTTATATGGGAAAAAAAACATAAGTCCTAAAAGATTTTTTAATGATGAAAAATTAGTAGTTTGCATGTATTTTTTACACAAAAGTGTATGAAAACATTGTGTTGCTGGGGGAAAAAAAAAAAAACATATGTAGGCTACTCTGCACCTGCACCTAAAACCCAAACGCACGGACTATTATGAGCTCTCACAAAAGGAGCTGATCATACTCTTCTAGGATTAACATCATTCTCCATGTGTAGATTTAAAAGGGAACTATTTTACTGTTTTTTTCCTCTAGTGATTTCAGTTGGCACACCGATTTATGATGAAGAGCCAAATGAAACTGGGCCATACAATCATTAGCTAAATACTGATAATGAGTGGGTGTTAAAATGAGGATTATGAGGAGACTGCAATGCATTTCAATTCTGGGTAAATGAGTTTCTTTTTGAGCTTGTTAACCTTGTGCTATAGTTACATTTATATCTAAAAGCACCCTACATTCAATCAGAAACTGGTGGGTGGCTCATTTATTTATACCACCACATTAAATAAAACACTTATCCTTTTCTACATACACCTTACTTGGTGCTTTACAAATTTCAGTGAAAGCTCACAAGTCATAAAGTTACACAAATTAAAACCCTTATATACAAGAATGAAACAGGCATGTATGAGAATTTGTAAAAAATGTGTTTTAACCAGATGTTTGAAAAAATAAAATATACAGTACTTTTACTTATTAAAGATACCAAGACACATTATGCATGAAGGCCTATTTACATTAAGTCTCTTATGTTTCATCACTAACACTTCATACTGAAAAAGCAGACAAAATAATCAATCACTCCAGGCTGTTTTAATGATTTAAGTAACTTTATTGAAGGGAAAACTAAAAAGAGACAGAGCTATGAGTTGATTATCAACCAGCAGCTTTGCATCAATACTCAGGGCTACAAGAAGACAGTGTTTGAGTGGGCGTAAAACTAATCGCTCTTCTACTAATTTCTAAATAATAAAGAGATGATAGAAAGCTTTTGAGGGGGACCAGATTTTCCAACTGCCTAGCCTTACAATCCACTCAATTTGCAGAAACATATCAGATATAATAGCCTACCTTTATTAACATGCATAAAATACAACATTGAAGTTATACTTTGTTTCCTTAACATTGATATATACTGCTGTGCTTCTCTCTACACACACTTGATTGTGAAATAAAATACAACTTTTTCCTCAGGTAATATGTTTCTAATAGTAAATCAGAAGAGCATACTGACATCACACCAGTCCAGGCAGCAAATTCAGGAGCCGAGACCTGGTTTCCCACAGCTTTCGTAGATTTAACAGTACTCCTTTTAAGTGCTACGAGTTGTTCCCAAAAGTGCCGTCCCAATTCAGACAGAGGACAAGTCTGCTTATATGAAATGTTGATAATTTAGTGCAGATGTTAAAGGGCTGGCAAAAGAATTGATCTACGAATGCTCTGGGAAACCAAGCCCAGGGGAAACTTATCGTCAGTCCCACAGGATCCAGCAGGTTACCTCGCCGGATCGTGACAAGGCTGACACGCAATGCCAGAGTTGGGTCAGTTGGATCAGCATCTACGGTGTGTGTGTGCAGAATAACGAGTAACATCATCAATTCTGGGTTGAATAACAAAGTGTCAGCGCAGGCGAGCCCGGCCTTCTCAAACTGGTGCATGCTCAAACAGAGTTCAGAACCATGGTGATTAACTCCATACAAAACTTCAGTTCAAACTTCACTGAAACTGGCACATGTCCGAACTAGAAAACACTATCTTCTTATGAGCGCGCGGGTGGGGAAAAAAAACAGGGAGTAAAATGGTCTGATTAACATAAAAAAAGAAACAAAAAGAAAAAAGAAACCCGGAATTTTAAGTTGGATCCAGCGACGATGTCTTCCACCAGCTTTCCAAAGGATGCCATCACATCGCATATTTGCTTGTCCATTCTTTTGCTATTCTGGAGTATCTGGAAAAAAGGAAGAGAAGGAGGATCAGAAAATGAAGACTTTGCAGAGTTCAACCCAACTTTTTGCCAAATGAGCTGTTGGTTCAGCTTATCTGAATGTATTAACAGAAGTGTGTTCATCTGTGTATCCAGGACGGATCAGATTTGACACAACTCATGCAAAGTTTGATGAATGGTGCAAGTTGCTTAGCGTCATCACAAATGTGTTAGCATATGCACCACAGGCCACTAAATCCTGGACACACGGAAGGGAAACTGCTACCAATTTTGCTGCACAGCACTAAATAGAGGAAATTTGACAAAAAGTTGGCGTATTCCTTTAACATGTTAGACACTCTTATCACTGACTGTAAAAAGGCAGAGTTAAGTTCAAGTGGACAAATTTCCAAGCCAAAACTTTCATGCTATTCACAGGGAGCAACCAATGGGTATGTAATTTTTAACAGTCAAACTGTGGCTGTTTACATGCACACACTCCTGCCCCTAACCTGGTTTTAGTTCAGCACGTGTTCACGTTACATCTGAGAATAGCACAGAGTTCAGACTGATTCTCAGAAACCCTGTTAAGATGCCTGGCTTACTGCACTGTTAAAAACAGGTTACAGTGGCCTGTAAACATCTGACTTGCTTTCACTTTTGCTTTTCAGGGCGGGGAAAACCGACCGTGCTCAACTGAATGGCTGGTACACCCAGTCTTGACGTAGGCATGCACGGGAGTGCCAAACCACCGAAACTGAGTGTGAAACTGTGCACTGGTGTAAAAAAAAAAAATGATATCAGGCCCCGCGTGAAAACAACAATGGCACAGTCACATAAATAATACTTTAACACACCAAATTCAAAATAAATATGACTTGTATCAACTAAGTCTTCGGACTGAAATCCAAGTCAGTGAGTCACATTTTCATTTCAGATTTCAGATTCGTTTCTCCTATCCAAACAAAATCCCTTATCCCTTGTCATCAGTCATGTGCTTTGTGGTTTCTTCTTTGTGGTTTTTTCTGTATCTGCCGGTCTCGCCACCTTGTCCAAACGGGCCAAATGGCACAAAACCCGGCTGATGTTGCCTTTTTAAATGGAGCGCTACCTCCGCCTAACCGCCATGCTGCCAGCACTCTTGGCATACTCAAGACTCACACAGCGGTGTGGGTGCGTTTTCATGTCAACAGAAAACCTGGCAACGAGCAGTACTTTCCATTACTATTATTATTGGGATCATTTCTTTCACCTATGGTAAAAATACCCTACTAAGGCTTAGTCAAAAAGGCTTGCTGGCAGCCCAACATTTTCATATCGTTTCACTGACAAACTGTTCTAGCTGTGGGCGGGACACCACAGGTCTGCCAAATGGTTTATTCATGGCGACAGACTCAGTCGCAGTCTATCAAAGGTGAGTGCAAACAGTTTAACCCAAATAAGAGCTTAACTGGAGTATAGCCAATAACCAGGTTACTGTGTGCAAGCAAATACAGCCAGAGATTAGTACAATCACCTAAAAATACAATCTCACACCACAGCCACATATTTTTGTGAACCAGATCCAAAGGCCAAAACTTACACCAAAGACTTCAGAGGGACGTTAGAGAGGCAGCGACAAATGCCTCTGCGACAAGAGCATCACAAACACATCGACCAAATTCATACCACCAGCCAAGATGCAGCGCTGGCTCTTGGCCTTACCCCTAAAGCGTGGCATACTTCTCTGTCCACTCCCGAGCTAGTTTATTATACCTGACAGAGTGAAACTGGGTTACATTATAGATTCAGGCTATACTTACACATTTTCAGACCTATAAAGTTTGCACCTAATGTAAATAATGTACAGGGGCTATAGGGTAGTTGTTCCTCTGGAGGGTGTTACCCCACAATTTTGAAATGGTTGAATATAAATAAAACATCTGCAATATACACTTACTTCTGGGTATCTGTTTTATAGATTCGTGCGATCTCTGGCACTAGCGGGTCGTCTGGGTTTGGGTCACATAGGAGTGAGCAGATGGACAGAAGAACTGCAAGAAACAGGAAACGGCTTGATCCAGTTTGTTTGTTTTTTCAAGCGGGTTACCAGGAGCCTCAAATACAAATGGCCCCTTTTGTCTTCTGTGTTTTCCCCTTATCTATACAAATAAACTCTAGCCCAGTTTCTGTGGTAGGCATAAACACAGAGTGGATGTAAGACATTTCCTGTAACATGTAAACGAGGCGTCAACAGAGGCATTCACAGCACAGTTGAACAACAAAAGGAGCAGTAACATCATAGTCGTACAGGTGAATGCAATTATCTTCACAAATTCTACATGAAATGATAACAAATGACATCTAACAGTATAGTTCATGTTACATGGCTTGAAGTAAGACTGCTTTACACATAGATCTTAAAGCATGACAGAATTCTAATTACAATTCCACATTTTGAAACTTGCTGTCGTCTCAAAATGTTACCCTTACTGATTTAACTGCCAAAGACAAATTTAACATTTGACATTCGGTGGGTGTTACTTTCAGATCCTGCCGACATCCAGTCACTGACAATTTAAAGCCAGCAAAGTCATTAATTATGTCTCATGTAACATTAAATATGCAATATGGTGTTCTGCTGTGATTATCTGTACCTTTAGAAATAGTGAGTGCTGGAGACCACTGCGATCTGAGAATATCCAGACAGATACTGCCATTACTGTTTATATTTGGGTGGTAAATTCTTGTTGTAAATGCAACCTGAAAGGAAAAACAGAGCATGCAGTGAGGACATAGAAAATAACGCGCAGTCATACATTAGTTGATGTTTTGTGATTGTTTGACACAGAAGTAAAGGGTTAGGCTGGCTTGTAATCCGGCATAATCTGACAACATAGGAAATAATCTAAAGTACTAAGCAGCTTCATACAATTGCAATACAATGTAGGCGGCCTTTAAAAAATAAAAAAGTTAGCATCATGTGCACAATGGGAGTCTGTAGGGATTTTCCTGGGTGTGATGCACAGGAATTAAGTCTTTTCAAAATAAAGGGCATTCATTCCTATACACATAGGAGTAGATGAAAGAACAAACACTGAATAAGAGGCTAGACTAGAAAGACAGAAAGAAAGAGACAAAAGAAACAGAAACAAAGAAAGAGAAAGAAAGAAAGAAAAAAAATGGGGAACGAACAAGTAAGACAAAGAAATTTAGCAATTTCATCTGTTTGACTGACAATCCTAACTCACCTTGGGTGGTTTGAAGGGGTAGTCTGTTGGAAAATGAATTGTCAAGAAGAAAACTCCTCCCTGATATGGACTGTCACTCTGAAAGAAGAAAAGACATTAACACAAAATAAATTAAACCTTTTGGCTATAATTACGAATAAATTTGAAGCATCCAGCAATGTAAATGCAAAATTCAACACTACACAGCTTAAAAAATGTGCTACAATTAAAACGTCATATTGTCCACTTACAGGTCCCATGATTGTTGCCTGCCAGTGAAACACTGCGGAGAACACAGAAGGTGAGAGTTAGCAATCAGGGAACTTCAGCTGAAGCCACAAAAAAGGCACAGATGTGCCGACTGACAGGAACTAGGTTTACACCTCTGATGTCACACTGATAAACTGTCTTTGCAGAACCTCAGCAAAAACATTTCCCTTTTGTTTTCTCAGCAATTGTCTCTATTTGTAGCCACGGTGGTCTGGAAAAAAAACTTGTTTTGTTTCCATATCAAATTTGCATGGGTTCCTACATCTGTTTGAATCACTTTACTATATTTACTGGTATATTAGAGCTTATTCTTAACACTAGACCTATACTCATTTGTGCCTTCATGGATAAAGTAAAATAAAACTACATGATTTGGTACATTTCATACTCTCTTGCACTAGTGAGTTTGTGTTGTGTTCATTCATCACTGCAGACAGTGTGCTTGATTCACCATTTCCAGAAATGGGTGATCTTTTTTTCTTGTTCACTGTCACTCAGACGCAGACTATCCTTTAAATGTATCAAAATCTGTTTATTTTGGGTCAACAATCAGGTGTAACTTTTTTTCCTCAAAATGGTGACGCCTCATTTTGGAAGTTACGTTTTGCCATACATGTATTCAGTTATTATCACACTCTGACCAGGACTGAGACACATACTGTCATCGCCCACTGGGCCTGCTGAGCACTGTGCTGGAGGGTCACGAGCCAGGTCGTTGAGCTCCTGTAAGGAAAAGAGGTTTTAAACAGTGACAGATTAGTCTGTGTTGATCCACACAGAATCAAAACAAAGACAACACTCTGTATGACATGAGTGCTAGAGACTGAGAACCACTTAACATCCTGACATAGGTTTAGAAACTAAAATGGAGCCTGTCAGATTGAAAGGAAAAGCGAAACGCCCAAAGAAATAAGTCCTGCTAAATAAGAGATAGTGAGCTTTGCTTATTTCAGGAAACCCTTATGCCAGCTTTATCATCTACCCCTCCATGTTCAAGCCTGCATCGGCTCAGGGGACGGAGGCCACCTTGCTATAGTCTCCAGGGTTGACTGCAAGATGAGATCTGAGTGGCTACTACTTCTATTTTTAGGTCTCCAGCTATTTTAGAGTGAGGTGGGGGCAACACCCAACCTTGGGCCCCTATGTCACATACTATTTCACCTTTAGTTTATGGATTTTCCTCAGAAGGTTTAAGTTAGCATTAGCAACACTGAAGACTTGAGGCCATGTTGTGAGCACAAGTTGTGTTGCTCTGCCACCCGCTTGCTTTACCAAGGTGCCCACGCACGCTGAACCAGTAAGATTGCATACCAAAGCAATGTATCATGAAAATATGATAAACTGCCTAGATGGCTTCACTGAATGATATGAGTCACGGGTTCTGGTAAACTCTAACTATCGAGGTCACGAATCATCCGACGTTTTAGCTGATTAATGGCCGAGAACGTCGACATTATAAGCAATCAGGTAACGCCTGACGATACGAAGGATTCAAGTGAAGGCTTGTCGGATTTTCAGATGGCATTCCAATAACAATCTGACTGTGTAAAGGTATGACATGTTCGGCGAATTACGTGGCCTCTTTCTGTCGTCCGCTCGCTACGATTGTGCCCTCGGCGAACACAGTAAACCTTAGTTAACCTTAACCAGAATGTAAGTCAATAGCTGGGCAGTGTTTGCCACCAAAAAGCTTGCCTTCTCTTTCAGTGTGTGCCACTCAGTACTAATATTGAGGCTCACTCAGTCAACCCCAGACACACCAAATGTTTACACACGCCAGGATGGCTCCGAGCTGCGAACACAGTTCCACGAACATGTTACACCACAGCTGTTAGCTAGCTAACGTTTCACAAGGAAGTAAGGGGAAATATGGGAGGCTAACGGAGCGAACTAAGCCATCTTACCTTGTGGATCCTTTTCAGCGCCATCCTCTCTCGATGTTCTCTTCGATTTGAATGTTTTTATGTCCAAGTAATGAGGGGCAACCGTGATATGCCAGGATGCTTAACTATTTACTGACAACTGCCTGACGTTAGGTCCGCTCGACGGCCTTTCTTCTCGAGCTAGCGTAAAGGTTCGCTAGCTGGCTAGCTAGCAAGCTAAACTACGTAACGATATACACGAAGTTGCCAACAATGCTAGCGATCTTATCCTGCTTTTATTCGCCGCAAGACTAACGTTACCCGACGCTATGATAGTCTTTACTTTCTCTGTAATTAGTACTTCTTATTTGAAATAGCTGGTATCCTCTGTGGCTAAGTGCGTGCGTTTGTGAGTTGAAGGAATACAAGCAACAAAAGCTCCTCTCCCTTGGTTTCTGCCGATACTGTTGGCTAACCAGCGGCTGTCTACGCGTATTTAAGGCGGCCCACGTGACCATGAGTGGCAGAGAAACAAGGTTGCCACATCCGATGTTTTCTCCGCCACATAGGACTGTGCTTAAACCGGAGTTGTTGGCATCTCAGCACCAGCAATTCAACAAATGAAAGGTGGTTAAACTTGAAAGTACCTGAGAATTATGTGTTTTCTCGTCTCACACTGAATAAAGGACAGCAAGGCACAGAGCCTGACAGCCAAGATGCAGCAAATGGATGAGGCTACCTGAGGACATACATTTTCCTCCAGGTAGCTAAGTCCATGGCACTTGCTGCTTGATTCAGTAAATTACAGTGATTACGCTGAAAAAAAAAAGATAAACAGTCTTAGTTCATTTCGCGTGGATGGTGTTTATTAACACCTCTCATATGTTTATGACACCATATTCCATATAGAAATAATGCTATAACTATTAAATTTCGTTCTGAATAATGCTAAGTCATTTTGGCAATGCATTCAACTTAAAACGAAGAAAAATGCTGGCTGGTACATGGGGCTTTTTTGACAACAAGGGTTCAGTGGCTCATATGGCCGGAAATTGTTGCAAACCTGGCAACCCAGCAGAGAGGATGTGGTGGCAGACCGACTACAAGCTTCCCCAACAAACATGCGTGAAGACATGTCAGTCTCTGCCATGGTCTGCCCAGGCCTGTGGTGTAAAGGCTAAACTGTTAAAAGTAATAACCTGTTTAGAATGAATAAATGTGACTCTCCATGTCAACACAGTGTGCACCATGTCATGATTTAATTAATAACAGACTAAAGTAAAAAATAAAAACTACGTTCACAGCAGTGAATTAGTACTGAGAGATAAAGAGCCTATCCAGTCCAGTACAAAACGTTGATTCATGAACACCTGCTGAAGGTTTTTCTTTTTTTCTTAAATTATGCCCCACAAAAGTGACATCACATAAGAGTTCTGCTTTACATAAAAACATGATGTTGGGAAAATGTCAAAATAAATGGACCATTTCAACTTCTCTAAATAAACATGTTTACTTGTAACCAGGTAGAATTTGATAAGCATGATAATCACTTTACATATAGCTCATTTTTGTATTTTTACAATTTCTGTACACTTGTACAATTAAGATATAATTTTCCACCCAATACATTTTTGTCTCTAACTTCAATCGATTTTATTTACTGAACAGGAGCACATTCATTATACTGTCAGTTAAAGGATACAATTTTTCCCCTACTGGGTAACGGATAGAAGGCAAATGTGTTTCAGTTCTTCAATTTTTTGGAGAATCACACCGTCACACCCTTCAAGGCACTGATGCAGGGCAGTCGCTGTTCTCTGTGAAGGTGGCATCTGCAGGCGGCCGGGGGGTTTGAGGGACAGATCCGGCCCCTCCGAGCCTGTGCAGGTCCAAGTTTGATTGTGTGCTGTAACCTGTCTGAGAGTGACTTCGCGGACCCCCCACATTGTCTAATAGTTTTGTGTTTTCATTGCTTGGTTTGATAGAGATTTGGCTAACAGGGCTCAGACCAGATGAGTCAGCCTCATCAATTCCCCCTGGTGAATCAAGACTGTTCCATGGTTTTGGCATCCCATCCCAGGCTGCTGTCTGACCATGAATATTTGATGCCCCATGTTTTATCATTTGGGACTTCTGAGTTTTTTCCTCAGGCAGTATTGCATCACATCCATTTTCACACGGTGCATCCATTTTCCCAGACTCAACTGAGTTAATTAATTCACCACCATCAACAAGGTCCACTTCAGTTATTGTGCTCTCACCGTTTTCCTCCCAGCTCTCACATGCACCGTCACTTTTTTGTGGTATCGTACAAGAGGAATCAGCGATGCTTTCAAGTGCTTTGCAAAGTGCAGCTCCTCCATAAGGAGATCTGCTCTCCACGTCATCCTCGTTCACAGCATCGAGCATCGACAACGGCAGTGATGAGTCTGCCGTTGTAAAACTCACCCCAGACTGCTTCTCACCATTCTCCTCACTTGGGCTGTGCATGCTGACAGGAGAAGTCTTATCCGGTGACACATGGGAGCTAGAAATGCCCCCTGAAGAGGAGCTCGACACCGGGCTCACAAAGCCGACAAAGTCTCCACTGGAGCTGAAACGAAGGCCTCGGACCGCCTTCCCGTGAGGGTCATCTGGCCCGTTTTCGTGTGATTTACCACAGGCGGCCTCCTCAGACATCTCTGTCGTCTCATCAGGAGGAACCGGACCACATGGAGCCTCTTGGGCAGTGCTGTTGCCGGGGGTCTGATCTCTCTCTTGTGCAGCCAGATCTGGCCCTGCGTCTCCCTGCGGCGCTGGCTGCCGGAGCGTCGCCTGAACCCTGACTCGGACCAGACGGGGAGGGTCGCACTGCTTGGTGGCACATGGGGCAGGTCTCCTGCACGTACAGCCACTTGCGGAGGCAGTTGCCATGGAAGAAATGTCCGCAGTATGTGATGACGGCAGCACTCATTTCCTGTGGAGAGAGAGAGAGATATGTTTGACTCAAAAAGACAATGTGAAAATTTATCATTTGAAGTGAAACAAACAGCAGGACTTCACACCCTGTATGCCCAGCGGCTGCTGCCTTTTCAACTAGCCAGTCAGTCAAAATTCAATTATTTTAACTAGATTATTTTCATCAATCTATCAATTTTTGGATTAAGTGAAATTTAGTCTGACCAGCAGCCAAAAGAAAAAAAACAACAAAACAAAACAAAGTATTCATTTTATAATGATGTGAGCAGAGAAAAGTAAGCAAATTTTAGCATCTTAGTGAAGCTACAATCAACAAATGTTTGGGATTTTTTCATGATAAATGACTGAAACAGTTAATTGATTATCAAAATTATAATCGATTAATTTTCAGCCAATTTACTAATCAATTAATAGGCTAATCGTTGCAGCACTAGTTTTAACCAAAGCCCTGGTTCAAAGTCAGAAAATGTGCCTGATCTGCACACAGAGAGGTGGGGCGACGTGTGTAAGGGACACATTCACCCCTGTGTAACAGATTCCCAGTCATTTCAAATGATGTTTCATAGATTATTGGTGAAGCAAATGTAAACAAATATGTTTATTTCTGCTTGCCTGTCACAATCTTAGCCATGTCAACATTTACAAAGCTGCTCAGCTCTGCTGTCAGACTATAAAATAGATAAAATGCATAACTCTGTGATGCTAAGGCTGGTAGCATTGCTATATAGCCTGCAGGTGTCAATGATGACCTGACTTGTGTGTTTAATGTGCGATAATAATCCGACTGACCTGGAAGCAGATGGAGCAGACGTCGTTGTGTTGCTGCAGCTGCTCGGCCGTAGCTCTGGGGAGGGAGTTGATCTTTTTGGCCGCTTCTTGTCTGAGCAGGAAGCTCCTCCAGCCAGACTGCGCTCTGAGCCAAACGTTGAAGTAGGAGTGGATGATGATGACAGAGGCGCCCATCCAGCTCCACTCCCCGAACAGCGACTCCCAGGTGCCGTACGCCACCACGCACAGCGCCACCACAAACTCCAGCACCCTGCTGACAGCGTTCACCCAGTAGATCACCTCGTCCAGGCTGTCGATCGGGTCGCTGCGAAACAGCTCCACCATGAAGAGGGAGTAGATCAGCATGGTGCCTGTAACCTGGGACAAATAATTTATCTTAAGTCATTAGAATATTCAAAATGTTCATCAACAAAGACGGGGTTCTCTAACTCATCAACTTTAATGGAAGAAATCTTCAATCTGAAATAATAAAACTTGGTTTGAATGAATTGCTGGATTTCAAATGATTCCTGCTTGACTGATGTTTTTATTATTTTTTGGAACTGTCACTATTCTTTCTGTAGACAATTTGCTTCCCCCAGTTTTGGGAACACTGAATATTGGCTTGACTGATTAATTGATTCAAAAATCTGTTATTTCTGTGCAGCTATTATGCCATTTATGGTGGAATAAACTTGAAGTTTTGCCTTGAAAGATTATAATTGTGTGTGACCCCTCCCCTATTTTGGCACTTGTCTACTTTGACCCAAACAATGTAAAGTATAATATGTTTTAGTGTAAAATAAGCATCACTTTTAACCAGAAGGCTTTACAGTGACATGACTGCATATATTTTTAGCACATTTCCTTCCAGCTGATCTGTGCAGGTTTAGTACCTGCAAAAATCAGCTGACAGGAAATGTTACTTCAGCATCACATGACTCTTCTGGTTAAGACTGCAGGGTGGAAACATGTCAAGGTACAATAATCTTTTCTTTTTTTTTAGTGCAATGTTCTGTGCATTGAGCTACACGTCTAAATGTAAACACGTGTGCAGAAGTGCACTGTGACCAGTAAGCCAGCTTCCTTTCCACAACATTTCACAAGTCATACCTGTAGAGAAGTGAGCATACAGCTGGACACAAGTATGAGGAGCCAGAAGTCCATGTGGAAGAACTGGGAGATTTTATAAGCCATGAATCCTGGGAACACCAGCAAGAGCAGACACATGCTGAGGCCGCGGAAGTGTTTCCATAGACTCCTGGAAGCACAAAACAAATGTTATACTCCCACATTTAAGGTGGAAAATTAATTAATTGGAAAATATTTTGCACTAATTCACTTTAGCACATGCCACTTTACTATCCATGTAAAATAAAGTGGAAACTTTAACCAATCTGTGAATCCAAGCTTCCCTCGCATTGCGTCAAAATGAATATATAACACTTTGGAAATGAACTCTTCATGCTGTTACCTATTGCGGGATGCACCCAGGGCTAGAATGACCGGGTCTGTTATTTCGATCATAGACTGCAAAGTCGAAGTCACGACAATGAAGAGGATGATACTGAGGAGGAAGGTGCGCTGCAGTGCTTGCATATCCAGCAGACCCGTCTGAAGTGCAAGCAGGAGCAAAGTGACTCCCTCCGTCACTCCTCTGAAGGTGGAGAGAGAGAGAAGAATAAGAATACAGGGAACTATACACATACGCACAACAAAACCCTTCTCCCAGTGGGTTAGTGTTGGCAGGGGACGTCTGTATTTTGATTTTGCCCATGCACACTGGTTATCTCAGCCAGTATTCTGGATGGTTATTGGAGCATGTGATTTATTTAGCGGCTATGGATATATCTCATATGGAAGGCCACACTAAGAAATGCAAATATAAGGAATTGCCTGAAGAGCTTAAAGACACAATCACATGGGCAAAAGTGCTGCATCCACTTGTATTTTTATACAAAGTGAAGAGGTAAAAAGTGGAGCAGCTGATAAACATTCTGCAAAACGGTTTTTGCACCATCGGCTTTTCTGCGGAGGAAAACCGAAGACATGCTAGCCGTGAAGGATGAATCTCACCTGTGCATGACGTTCTCGTTCTGAACAGCTGCGTAGCCTCCCAGGTAGAACTTGCATAGGTTGAGCAGTCCCAGCGCCAGGTAGGACACCACGAAGGTCAGACCCAGAAGGGAGTAGGGAGTGGCACAACATTCAGAGACACTGTGGAGAAAAGAGAACAACAGTCAAAAAATAGAACATGTTTAATGTCGGGTATGCATGTTTAAAATTTCAGATACAAATACACAGGAGTAATTTATATATTCCCACATGAATACAGCAATAAACACAGGAGCACAAACAATAAAGACATGACTGAAAAATTCCTCAAGACCTTGTGAAGGCCTTGTGATCACAGTGCTCACACACTTTCACATGTGGTTTCTCTCTCTGTCTCTCGCTCACATCAACACACACACACACACAGCCACAAAGACACACCCACCTTGTGAGCAGAAAGAACATGATTCCCTGATGGCCTGCTGAGGCCTTGCCGGTCATGGTGTCTGAGCACAGCTGGACGACGAACAGAACAAACCAGAAGACAGTGAAGAGCACCGGGACGGCAAACTGGTTCCACAGAGAGATTCCCACAGCCAGAAGCCTGTACAGCTCAATCACCTGAGGGAGGGGGATCCATGTTGTGATGAGTGATGCAAAAAAAAGACAGGAAAACAGGAGTCTGTATTTATATTTTAGTCATTTAGACATCATTGTTACCCAAGCTGTTGCAAAGACCACAAATGTAGCACAGGCTTAACTTCTCTGATTACATAACTTACGAGAAGCCAAATGTAAGAGCGGAGGAGTCTTAGATTACATTGTGCAGAGAGGCACTTAGTGACTCCTTGTAATGGTCACGTATGATAAAGAAATGCTGAATCATCTCTCATTATAAATTAACAAAAGAATCCCTAAGAGACGAATGAGACAGAAAAATACTAGAGAACAAAATATATGTGACCCTGCTTTGCATTTTATTCACTTTTTGAATTAGGTGCTTATAATTTTAAATATTTGTCTAGTATTCAACTATTATGCAGTGTTGTAGAAAAATAAACAAACAGCTGAAATGTTCACATTTCATAAACTTGTTTAAAACTAGAAATGCCTGCAAAAAGGAGACTCTGTTTGCATGACGATCTAAACCAAGGCCTCCTCATGTTTTAGCAAACATTTTAGAGGTAACCTCAGGGAAAGAGGAAGTACAGTGAAAATGTAATAAAGGAAATGGATTTCATAATAAGAGTACCTCCACCTCTTTCTCATTCCAAGCTGCTTGTTTGATTTTCCCCCTCACATCTTTGTACTTCATTGGCCTTCTTTAACCTGTTTGTTTTCTTTGTTGCTCTTTTAAATATCATTCCTTGTGTTTCCTGCTCAGTTAATATTAAAAAAAATGAGACAAAAACAAAAAGTGTACCTCCAGCTGAAGCAGCTCTGAATAGGCAGCCCTTGCTAGGCGATATGGCACGAAGAGATTAGAGAGGAGGAACATGGCTATTCCCGCTCCGGTCAGACCCATGGAGAAGGTGTTGACAGTTAGCAGCGTGGCGTGGGGTACAGCGCAGAGTCGGGCCAGCAGGGGGAGCACATGAGCAGAGAACAGCCACACCTTTCTGGTCTTCATTAGAAAGGCACACAGAGTGCTGAGAATAATCTGACCTGAACAAGACACAAGACACACACAAAATGTTAAGGTACAGACTTATTTAATACACTAAATTCTATATATGTAAATTTGGTATTGGGACTCACTAGTTAGTGCAGAGACGAAACGGTTGAAGGCCAGAGAGTCAAGGTAAACCGCACCTTCATATCCATAGTGCACCTCTTCACGCACGTAATCCCTGTTAAATAAATGTAAGTGAAAAACATGCAGATTATATAAATGAAAAACATACCATAAGTAAATACCCACTGTGTTATATTACATGGCATTTAGCCACTGTTAGCTTGTTTACAGTCCTAGTCTTTCAAGGAGGCAAAGACATAAGGGTTACATGTCCTTGTTCGAAGGAAGCTTAAACTATATCATGTCCTGTCAGCACTGGGTGGAAAGCCAGCAGCATCTGAGCTACTGGAGCATATGGTTGGTATCAAGCTACAAAACAAAGCAAGCAAGCAAGTAAGCAGTAAACAACAATGGTCTGAACTGTCTGATCACAAGCTTCTCTATCTCTAAAATCAAGGACCAGCATCATGGCAGCACACTTGGCAGGCGAGAGGATATTGGATACACAGAAGGAGGGACAGTGTGAATGCAGCCAAGTGCTGTCGGGAAAGACAACTGATCCTGGTACAGTGTATCTAGGAAGTATAGTAGTAGTAGTAGGGCATCTCACTTGGAAATCTGATGCCCCACGTATAGGAGAAGGGCTGCGAGGATGTGGAGGTAGAGCGTCACTATGTGTCTCAATGGCAGAACCAACACCACCACATTAACTAAATGACCTGGAAGGCAAAGGGGAATGGTTATAATGTGTTGTATGTGTTTGCTGTGAGTTTTAAATGTTAGCAAAGGGCCCAGATCATAGTTACACAGGGCAAAGTATAAAACTGTATAGAAACTGTGTATCATAAGATTGTTGGCAAATCTAATCAAACACCAATTTAGAGTTTTATGAATCAATATAATGTTATCCATATTGACTATATTTAATGGGCTGTGTAAGCTATCAATATATGAATATATGAACACACACACACGGCATCTCTGCCAGGTTGATTATACAGTGACAAAACACTGGCCGGTGTATATCTACACATAAGGGTAAGATCTTAAGTACAATGGGGAATATGGCAAATTAACAAATGCATTCTGATTATTTAATATGCAAACTTACCAAGGTAATACATGTTCCAGATAACATACTTGTATTTGAAGAGCATGTCTTCGTTTTTGGCCTTGAGGTGCTCTGTTAAGCCATCAATGTCACATTTGTACAGCAGGTCCAGCACCAGTATGCTTGGCACCCTAAGGGCAACGTTGGCAAACTCTTCTAAACGAGGCATCTTGAAAGCAGCTTTTTGGTGAGCAGGGAGCTTTTGTCACATGCTGTTAGCCACGTTTCACAGAGTTTGTTTTACCAGCTTGACAAATGTTTTGAACGTCCTCTTGTCATCTGTAAAAAGAAACAGGAATCGTCTAACTATCTGCAGCCAGGCCTATGTTGCTGATTAGCTCACACCAAGTTTTATCACACATATTAACTGAGAAGTACGGTTTAAATAATGGATATATGACCATAATGAAACTGTGAATTGGCGGGTATAAAAGAAAGATGCTGAGGTAATATCACTGTACTTACTTTGCACAGTATTTCTTATCACTGTCGAACAGCCATTTGCTAGCTAGGTGCTGGTGATTAGCTCGCACAATGGCTAGCAGCATGTTTTCATAGTACTACACGCAAATAGTTTGGCTTTTCCGGAAGTTCCGTTTGTTCTTGATAGTAAGAAACGGCCGCGATAAAGATTATGAACCCAAAAGGTAAAATATTTAATGATATAAGGTTGAGTAAAGAGACTTCCAAAGCAATGTTATGATTCCAGTCGCTTGCGTGGCCATTTCCCGTGTACACGTCACACTCCAAATCACCAATCACATTCAGGCATATGACTCGATTTCAAAATAAAAGTCGTGTAATTAACAAACCAAAAGAGTATTGATTACATATCATATTAGGTCATTACTACTACTACTACTTCTACTACCACAACCACCACCACCACCACTACTACTACTACTACAACTACTACTACTACTACTGCTGCGTCTTCTTCAACTACTAATGGTACACTACTACTACTACTACTACTACTACTACTACTACCACCACTACAAGTGCTGTTGCTACTACTACTAATAGTAGTCACTGGGTATTTCTAGTAGTAGGAATAGTAGGCTAGAAGAGGCGTGTTGATCGTGTCGAATCATTAATTAATGTTTTTTAAATGAATTTTTTATTATGGGTTGTGACGTTTATAAATACAGAAGGTAAAGAGGGGAGTACATACCCTCAAATTTCAGACTGAAGCACAAACCAAAAACGATGCAGTGGTGGTAAAGAAAAAGAATATTTCACAGAGAATCACATTTGATCCCAAATCTCAAAGGATTTAAGTTACAGATAACACGTGTTTTATGAGGTATTAAAAATCAGTGACATGGGGGATTGTTGGATGTTTGTTGTGATTGTAATTTATGCTGCAATTCATTTCCTCTTAGGGATTATCCGATTGCTCTCAGTGCCCAAACTGCTGCACACCAGCTGTCTCAACACAAACATAAAAACAAATACACAAATCACCCTGTTAAAAACCACCTGAAGACATAATAACCACATAAAGAGGGATCATCTTGTCACAGTCTACAGGGTCAAGTCATGCTAATGATCATCAGAACCGGACGTTTGATGAAATTACTGCAAGTTCTCAAAATAAATAAATAAATAAATAAATAAATAAGGTATAATATTATATATAATAAGGTATAATAAGGTATAAGGTAAGTCCATTTCCTGGTTATGCAGGTGGAAAAAATCTATCTCCCTGTGCACAGCGGTACACGGTGCATCAAAAGGAACAGCCTTCCCACATTTCCACATAAAATTTCCCTTAAATTGCTACAAAGTTCGATTTTTTCCCCCCACATTGTACATCAATGTCACATACTTATTTTTATCACTTCAATGAAGCTGCATCACACTTACATTGAGTGAAATATTCAAACCCAAGATTGTTTTATCACATCAAACAGAAAATATCTAGATGTCTTGTGCATCAGACACACCTAAAACCTCTTACTAATGAACGTACAGATCAACATGATGAGTTTTTTTTTCAGTCATTTTCATACAGGAAACCATGAGGCATTCAGAAAAACTCAGCAAGTCTGCACCACTGCTCAACAATTCTCCAACTTGATGTTACACCCAAAGAAACGATTCCTATCATTCCCAGTTAAATTGATTTCTTGGCCCTGCAAACACACTCTTGCATGGAATCAATTCTCTTTCACAGTTTCACAGTTGTGGCCAAAAAACAATATTTGTCTGTTGGCAGAAATCCCAGACACAGATCACCTCCAAAATCAAATCAGATGTTCTTTGACCCAGAGCCAATCTGTCCAAGAAATTTCATTTTTCTGTTCCTCAGTTTTTGAGATATCCGGCTGACAGTCACACAAGTTAACAGGAGAGAGAACATTACCTCCTTCACAGATATAACATCTTGTTCTACTTCTCAAGTTATATTTACAGATGAAAATCTCCATGTGGTTTGGAATAAGTTGTAAAAACATGTCGGCTTTTTCAACAAAGGACCAGCAGAAGAGCTGTATGAGAAGGAACAACATGGATCAAACTGCGTCAGTTCGCTTTAACGATCCATCAACAGGTTAAAATACCAGAGGTGACAATATTGAGGACTTTCTATATAAGAGATAAGTTAATTGGATTTGTACTCTTGATAGACTTTTTTAAATATATTTATATAATGGAACACATACAAATGAAATGAACAAATCAAACCCATTATGAAGCTGAATTTTAAAAAAATCTCGCAGTTTTTAATGGAATCTCATCAAAATGAAATTGACAAACAATAAAGAACAAAGAAATGATAAAATAATCAACAGTAGATACTCTTAACAATTTATTAAGGTGTTGAATGATGATTTTTTTATGGCATGTAATGCTCTTAACTGTTCTTGATTGTATATAGAATGATGTTTTATCGTCCTTCTGTGATTGATGTTTAAAATCTAAGGTTTCTTATCCAACCATATTAGTGTATATTAGCCTTTCTGGTTTCAAATGCTTGGTTTCATGGTCATGTATATATTATATCTAAATCCACCTCATCTGAAGAGTTGATATGTATCATTTCCTGTCTCTGTTGACCTGATTCACTCTGATGAAGCTCCAACTGAACCAAATCGAAAGTGATTTCAATCAAAATTGTGTTTGTTCTTGCATTGCAAGAACAGTGTTAAGGATATTTTTTCATACTGATTCGTTCATGCTTCATCCTGACACACCTGCACAAAGGAGGTCTGGATGTGTGAGTTTATTCCCTGTTAATCTCAAAGACAAGATGAATAACAGCAGGGAAACAGACTCGGAGCAGGGAAGCATCTGCACTGATCTTTATGACAGCAGGAGAGGCTTTATGGAAAACTCCACTACAAAGAGGACAATTTGAAATGAAAGACAGTTCGTAGATTTTGTTTGAGTGATAAAATTCTAAATTATTGCACGTACAAATGTTTACCCTTTTTCTTTTTTAACGGGCAATTTCATTTCATTAGGATTCCCATTAGCTGACACAGTAGTGACAGCCAGTCTTACTGACAAACTTCAAACGTCAAACAGCGAAATGATAATGACTCATTTGACTAACTAACTGCAGCTGCATCACATCTGGACTTGCTGCTCATCGGCTCCCTCAACTTAAGAATTACTGAAATCCATGTTTATTTCCACTTAGTCATTTTCAACATTTAAAGCGGAAAGCCTCCACTCAGCAGGTTTCTTAATACCTCATCTGAATCACAGCAGCTGCATTGTGAGAAATTAGTTTTCAGATTCATTCACTTTATCTGATTCAGTTCAGCTTTTAACTAAACGACACCGACTTGTATAGCATCACGAGGAACGTTATTCTTACCCTGAGCCATATATGCTGGAAAATCATGGAAACTTAATAATATGGGGCTCTTTAAGTCTGAACCAAACCTGGAAACATAAACAAATGTACAGTTTCGTACTAAAGCTGCATATTAGCCACTTGGAAACATGGCAGGTTGGCACGAGTCGTCAGTCTCTCTTTATGTCTGCTTGAATTAAAAAGTTGTTAATTTTGCAGTGTGTTGACAGCCAGTTCATGACAGCAGAACTGAAATACCGCACAGATGTTTCTGTTTGGTTTACTGGCTCTCAGAAAATATGTATTTTGGGTGTGAATTGACAAGCAGAGGGTTGTGTGGCGTGTTTTTTAAACTGACTCCTGTTTTTTCACACTTATTCCTGAACTGTAATAAAACTGCTATTATATCCAGTCGAGTCACACACCTTCACCTTCAAAGACAAAGATGCAGGACTTGGAAAATTGTGCCTGGATGTTGTATGTGAGAGGACTCTGTCAATAAACTCTTGCACAAGGGCTGTTCTGCAGGAAGAGAAAAACATGAGGGCACATCAACAACCATCCAGGATCTACTGGCTGTCTGATTATATTTTTATTTGTGGTTTCAACTGGTTCACATTAAATGTTTTTACAGGAAATGTCAGACGTTCCTGATGTGATCTAAGGACAACCAGCAGGAGCTCGATGCCGTGATGGAAAAGAACAAGATGGAGGCCATGTTGGACAGAAAGATGTTAGAGGAGGTGAGCAAAGCACTGGAGGACACGATGAATCCAATGGGCAGGGAGTTTTTATCCTAAAGCAGAACACGGGCCAGAAAGTGAGGTTTCTAAGGCCAGCACATAGCCAGCTGAGTCATCGATATTGACCAACAGCCCTGTCTTTTTCTTATTTATTCCTCTTTCAACAGCCACGGCTTTTGCATTGAGGTCGTGGGAAGCTCAAACAAAACTCTGTGCTATGCCGCTGAAGGAAGATACAGGCAGTTCTGACGAAAATGAGTCAGTGTGTTGCAAACAATGCTGTGAATTCCCAATTACTGCAATAGAGCAATAAAAAGCCTCTCTGCCTGGAATTGGCAAATATCACTAATATACCACCAACATGCCTCACAAGCAAGCTGATATCAGATACAAATTATTCATTCTTTACCATTATAATATGTTAGACCTGCTGCCACACTGTGGCAGTTTGTCAAGACATCAGCGACAGGATGCACCTGCATCAGTAAATCTTCGTCTGTGTGTGACAGGCATCTGTGAGTCAGCCAACATCTCTTCACCACTGAGAGATACTTATAAATGCAGAAAGGGGGGTTATGGCACATAGCTTCAAATGCAATGATACACTGTGCTGTCCTTTCATTTTATGTGTTGTCAGTCACTTTATTTACCAAGTACAATAAATGTAGAGAAATTTGCATTGGTGCCAATGGTGCAGACTGAAAAAGACGTAAGAGACATCTGCTGATATAAGAACAGTGCAGAGTAATGTGGTTGTTGCAGGAACAAAAGTACGTCACTGTGTGCTCTCTGGGTTCTGTGTCAGTGTGTCAGTAACTGAGATGACGCCGCACTGATGCCACCATTGTTTTTTATTGTGAAACATTTCCTCTGAGGTTTTATAATGAGATATCGTTTTTTTGACTGTTTCAGATTCAAAGAAGTTTGTCCAAACAGCGAAAACAGATCTTGGCACCATGAAAAGGAAAACTGAGTGGAGCAGGAGACTCGCCAAACATGTTCGAGGAAACTCCTCTCTGTTAACTAAGAACACAACTGTTCTTAGTTAATATAGAGTTTCCTCGAACATGTTTGGGAGTCAACTCATGAACTTGTCATATCACAACCGTTTTTTCTAGGGAAAAAAAGGAGGCAACATAAGGAAAAGAAAAAGAAACAAAAAATGGGACTATTTATTTGACATACGTAATGGAAGCTAACATTATCATTAAGAATGAAATGTCTGTCATTAGGAAGTCATTTCGTTGTCATAGCCTTTATTAACATGCCAGTGCATCTTTTTAGTTATAATATATGAATAAATATGATGAATATGAATAAATAATGACTTTTCTTCCATTGTTTTGCTACAATTCAGCAGAAACCAGGAAGAAACACTACAAAACTAAATAGAGGAAGCAGTGGAGGTAATGAGGAATCTCACTACCTCAGAAATGGTGTAAACATTCAAATTATGATTTGATGT